>PVKM010021766.1:0-22325 GCA_004027735.1 Carollia perspicillata | reverse complement strand
TGAGAATGGAAGGGCAGATAAAGTGCTTCCCAGATAAGGTCAAGTTAAAGGAGTTCATCATTACCAAGCCTTTATTGTATGAAATGTTAAAGGGACTTATCCAGTAAACAGAAAATCACAACTATGAATAGTAAAACTACTACAAACTCACAACTGTCAAAAACTGAACGTAAACAAAAAAATTAAGCAAACAGCTAGACCAGGAACAGAATCACAGAAATGGAGACCATATGGAGGGTTATCAGTGGGGAGGAGGAGCAAGGAGAATGGGGAAAAGGGTACAGGGAATAAGAAGCATAATTAGTAGGTACAAAATAGACAGGGGGAGGTTAAGAACAGTATAGGAAATGTAGAAGCCAAAGAACTTATATGTACGACTCATAGATGTGAACTAAGGGGTGGAATGCTAGTGGGAGTGGGGGCAGGGCAAAGAGAAATAAAGGGGGGAAATGGGACAACTGTAATAGCATAATCAATAAAATATACTTTAAAAATAAATAAATACTTATTATGAAACTTTAAAAACAATTTTTCTTACTCCAGTTGATGAAAAGTGATCCCTGGTTGTTTTAGGCTGAATATCCCTGGTTACCAGCACATTTTTGCCTCTTTTCATATTTTTAAAAAGCCTATTGGGTCTTCCTATTTAATTTTAAGGGAACAAACCACAGTGACTGGCATTTATATTTGTTTGTTTTAGTGGGATAGAGGAGACAGGAGGATGACAGAGATACAGTGTCAAATTTTGTTTTTCTTTGTTTGAGATGGTTTAGTTCTCATTTTCTTTCTCTAACACTTTTTTCTTCAAAATCAGCTGACTTACAGGAAATCCGTGTGTCTATTTGCGTGTAATATAAAAAGAGCCCAGGGTGGGGTATCTTTATGGCTTGGCACACTGTATATCGCATTCAAGACTGCCCGAAGAGTGTGCATTCATACATGTACATTTTTTACTGAAGTAAATTTATATAACATAAAACTAAATCCCTTACATTATACAATTTAGAGTGCAACCATCACCTGTATCTAGTTTCAAAACACTTTCATTACCCCAAAGAAAACCCCATACCTATTAAGCAGTCACTCCTCATTCCCCTAATTCTTCATGCTCTGGAAACCACTGATCTGCTATTTGCTTCTATGGATTTACCTTTTCTGGATATTTCATATAAACAGAAACATATACTATGTGGGTTTTTTTGAGTTTGGCTTCTTTCATTTAGCATAATGTTTTTGAAGTTCATCCACACTGTAGCATCTATCAGTACTTTAGCCCTTCTTATGAGTGGATAAATATTCCATTGTATGCCACAGATATGCCACAATTTGTTTATTGATTCATCAGTGGATAGACATTTGGGTAGTTTCCATCGTTTGGCTGCTGTGGATAGTCACACATGTAAATTGAGACGCCCAGTTAGTCATACGGAGGGAGGTATGAAGGACAAGAAGGAAGGCAGCTGAGAAGAGCCTGTCAGTGGTTCTTCTAGAGCTTCCTTCTCTCTCGGTGATTGGTCATTCACAGGATCTGCGCAAGGCTGGTTCTTCAAGTCACACGGAGGACTTGTGTTCATTTGGCTCTAAGATCTAGCTTAACCTGCAACACAAAACCTCCCAATTGATCATAGCCTCTGCATTTAAAAAGGAACTTACTTTCCACCCTAGGGCATGGTTGGTTATTTTCCCCATCTGGGCACTGGGTTGCTTTAGCCTTACTGGGTTCAGCGAGTAGGAGGCGATATTCACAGCTGTTCCCTCTGTGGTGGGTGCCTTGGCCTTCAGCATCTGCCTTGGAGCTTGTGGAATGTGACCGAAGGGAGGAATTGTGCCCATGGTGTACTTGGCTTAAGTGTATTCTGTTCCCAACTCATCAATCTCAGTCAACTTAGGTCCCTTCCAGTTTTCTTCTCTGTAAAATGGGGTTACTGAGGCTTAGGTCTTAAGGTTGTAAAGAGAGTTAACCAGGATAATGCGTAGGGAACACTGTTACACTGCTACATGGTAGTGCTTCCTAAACTTGCTTTCTCTTCTCAGAGCTTCCTGTTTTGTCCTCTCTGATGTCCATAACCTTACCTACCTCACAGAGCAGTAATGAGAATAAAATGAGCTGATATGCATAGAATGGTTCCTAGCACCATGCCTGCCACATACGTAAACACTCAGTGTAGATAGATAGAACGATATCTTGCAGTTAGTGTTTCTCATTGGGAAAACACCATTGAGTCGATTACAAGCCATATCCGGTCTGCTCTAGGTGGTAGACTTCACCACCTAGTTTCTCTGAAGCTTTGTGTCATTACCTTAACATCAGGCTAATGAAAAGACAATCATATTCAGGATAGACAGACTCTAGCAAAGATCCTGATGTATGAGTTAGGAATTAGCATCATAGTAGCACAATTACATTAAAGAAAGTTATATTTATATCAAATTATCTCTCTTTGGAAGCTGACACAAGACTTGGCCTTCAAACTGATCATTTAGTACCCTGTTTTGAGTACTGTTTGGGTGCTGCTGTTTCAAAATCCTGTTTTAGGGCATTGGAAAGTGATTTTAGAAAAACAGTTGAAAGGAAAAGAATTCTGCCAGCCTACCTCTCAAACTGTGTGACAAGCATACTTCGTGAGGTTGAAGTAGACCACCCCGTCTTGCCTGATGCAAGGAAATGTTTAAATGCTTCTTGTCACTGGTGCCAGTATAATTGAAGGAGAAAGATAGTTCATGTTTTGTCAGAAATAAAACATGTCTTTAGTTACAATCTTTTATTTCTCAGACCAAATCTATACTGACAAGAATAACAGATTGCTTGCATAAGATTTGCACGTAAATATTTGAAAAAGCATGTTAGACTCGGCTGAAATTTTGAATGCATTTACGAATATTTATAACACTTATGTTTTTAAATTATTAGGTCTGACATGCAGTTATTTATTTGGCAAATTTGTCCCATGTCCCTCAAGCCCTTATGGATCTCCCAAACATTTCCTAGGAGCCCCCAGTGAACACCAGAGAAAAGGCAAGTGAACCTGGGAGGCGGAGACCAGGAGACCCTGTAGCCTCCACTTTCTGGGGCTTTTCAGAGGAAAATGGTTGGATTGTGGATGTGTTCATCATGCTTTTTCACCTCCATCTCACACTCAAATCACAGCCACTTCCAGAACATGCAAACTGAATCAAGGTTGTGCCTGTAGAAGACATCAAATGTGTCTTTTGTTGGTCCTGACATTTCTGTAGCATGAGCTCCCTCAAGTTTTACATCCGTGATACTAAAGACATGCATTTACA
Source organism: Carollia perspicillata (assembly GCA_004027735.1). NCBI lineage: Eukaryota > Metazoa > Chordata > Mammalia > Chiroptera > Phyllostomidae > Carollia > Carollia perspicillata. The sequence goes on along the minus strand of PVKM010021766.1, from coordinate 19,040 downwards.
ATTTGAAAAGATGGTACTCATTAAAGTAATTATTTTAAAACTTTTTTTTTTGAAAAATTCAAACCTAGAGGGAAGATGGAAGACTATGTAAGGAACACGTATATACCCTAAGTTTACTTCACCAGTTATTAACACTTGTTATTTTATCTCTCTAGGTGTAGTTTTGTGTATATGTGTTGGGGGAAGAGTTTATTATTTTTTTAGAACCATTGAAAGTGCGTTGCAGACCTCGTGACATTTTACCCCTAAATGCTTCAGCGTCATCTCTGAAGAATATGAACATTTTCTTACATAACCATAGTACTATTCTAAAGGAATTCTTAATTGAAAACTGCAGATAAAGGGGCAAAGAGCAGACATTGAACGGTGCTGAGAATGAACTTGAAAAGTATAAGGAGAAATGTAGGGAGATCATTAGAATTCTAACTTGGTTTGTTAAAGAATAAGTTTTATATGTGCCTGTGAACCACCCAACTGATGTACATTTCCCCCAAATATTTATTTGGTTCAAGGACTTCCTCCTGGATTTCTGAAATCATTTGGTGTTTTGGCCAGGGTTCTAAGCTTCTTAGCCTGCAGATGAATTTCCTTAGCATCATCAGCATAAAACCTGAGAAGCCACATCTACTTAGACTTGTGGTTATGAGCAAATTTTCAAGGGCTTTCACTGGTGCCATTGCATTAAGAACATAGGACCTTCAGTTACTACAGTCAAAACTGTTTCCTAATGGATAGTAGGAGTAAACATGGAAGTCCTCTCCTGACATTTTGTTTAGGTTAGAGTAAAAGCCGATATATTAGAACACTATTTTGAGAAGTAATTTTACCAGCCTGGCAAAATGTTGAGCTGCAAGCCATCACAGACTTTTTGCAGATTTAGGCCTCAGGAGTTGGTTCCAGGAAAATGCTACTCTTACAAACCCGAACAACAGGGCCTCAGCTGAGCGGATGATGTGTATAAGCACCACTGATTTGTGTATTTTAAAACAAAGATATACACTTTCTTGATACCATTAGCTCATAGGACATTAAATAAATTAAAAGCTTTCTTTGGACTGTTTCCCTGAGAACATCTATCTTTAGCAAAATTTAATATTTTACAAGAACTATGTTTGGTTTTTTTTTTCAAATTAAATAAAAGCTATTTTCACTAAACTTTGGGATGGAAACCATGTTAAGCAGTCTTCATGAGTCCAGGGTGGGCAAAAGTAGGTTTACAATTATCATGCGCATAAATAGTATAATAACTAATAAGTGCTAATACAAGAAAAACTATTTCACGTACTGACAACTGTAAACCTCCTTTTGCCCGTTCCTGTTGAGTTCATGCATCGTGTCAAGAATGAGAACAAAGTGTGTTTCCTTTGAACAGCAATATATGTCATAGAAATGTTGGACCCATAATTTTTCATGAAAAGGTCCACTTTCAGTAAACTCTTGTGTTTACTCAGTGCACTGAATGTGGAAACTCACCTCCCACTGATCTATCAGACAAGTGGGAGATACATCCCAGAGAGTTTAAAACTATGTATTTTATCTTTCATTTCCTTTTTTTAAAAAAACTCTTTTAGTATTCAGTGGCCATGGAGATTTCTAATTTTAAATCCCTATTTACATATCAAATTTACAAGCTATAACTTTTAGAATAATTTTTGTACTGTGTTCTCTGAACAAGTTACAGCAGCATTTAATGTAAAATGCACGTGTGGTTTCTTGTGTATCAAAGCCATGCTTTTCTTTTGACTAGCTTAACAGTCTCCTGTTTCCAATTTGTGTTAGAAAGTTCTGTGTGGAATGTGAACTCTGGTTTATACAATTACTAAGAATGAATGCACGTCCCTTGGGATGATAGCCCTTGAGTTATCTCTGTGGCAATCTTATGTAGAATATTTGAATCTTTCTTCTCTGATGCCAAGTGCTTACTTTTCACATGTAAATCAAAGATGTCACTGCTTGAACTTGGCCACCAGTGCGTGCCTATAATGTTGATTAGCATCATAATGGTTTTTGGCCAGTCTGTGAGAATTTTGTTTTTAAGAGGCACGTTTTTTTTCATGCCAAGCTCAAGATGGAAGATTGGATTTGTTCATCCTTCATTCTTTCAGCCAGTAAACATTCATTAAGTGCCAACTTTGTGTTAATGCTGTTCAAAAAGGAACAGGATAAAATTTCTGCCCTGGGAATAAATGTGGCAGGTGCCATGAACAGATAGATACAAACTGTACAGGAGCCACTTGAGGGGTCTGGGGTAGGAATTTGGGGATAAGAAGGGGCCCCACAGCAAGGTGAGTTAGTCAGTGACGACATCACTAAACAAATGAATCTCATGCTGAATATTGAAAGAATGTGTAGTAAATTCCCCCAGTAGGACAAGGATAGTGGAAGGAACAGTCAAGGCAAAGGGTATGTGCAAAGCCATAGAAGCACAAAACACATATCACAAGGCATAAAATCAGATAGTTCAATATGAATGGAGTGTGGGTTCATGGAGAGAGCAGTGAAGGAAGGACAGGCTAAAACATACCATATTTTGCCATGTATATTGTGCACCAACATTTGTGACCCAAACTTTCAGGAAAAAAATCCTGCATTTTAATTTTTAATTCAGTTTTTTATTTATTTATATTTAGAAACAAAACCGGTTATCATATTCCAGGGTATTATTTTGCATATGGATATTGTCATTGCTTTCTAGAGTTATGCTTTTAATGCATAAGCATAAATAAAAGAATTAAACATTACGGAATTAGTACTACCCATGTATAATGCATATCCTTATTTTCCCCTAAAAATTTTGGGCAAAAAGTGCACATTATGCATGGCAAAATATGGTAGCTGGGAGCCTCCTTGTGAAGGATCTTCTATACCATTCTAAGGAGATTGGTCTTTATCCCGTAGGTGGTGAGGAACCACTTCTGGAATTTTAATTGAAGACATTTCCTGATCAAATTTGTGCTTTAGAAATATTGTCTTACCATTATGTAGAGATACAACAAAAGGGGAATGGAATCAGGCCAGAGGACCAGTCACTGTGCTCCTACAGAAATCCACAAGGAAGGTGATGGAACAAAAGGTATGGACATCAGGAGACAATGCTGGTGAGAGCCAGTTAAGTAGAATCCTCAGAACTTGAGAGAGAGGAAATAATGGGGGACAACTCGAAGTTCTAGGTTTGAGTGACCTCATGGGTGATGTCATCAGTGTATGGGTGCTCAATTAAGTCATGAGCCTGGGGGGTGAGAGATGGAGGACAGAGAGAAGCAGTGACAGAAGTTCTATGAAGGGACATTTAAGGAGAAGGCCAATAAAAAGAAGCCTTAAGAGGAATGATCTGTGGGGAAAAGGAAAACCTAAGGATAGGATGAAAAAGGCCTAGTCACAGCGTATGCCCCTCAGTGGGTTCCTGATTTGAGTCCCACACCTGGACAGCTGGCCAGGATTTGCCTCTTCCTTGAAGTTTCCTTTGAAGCTCAGTGCTTGGTCAGAAAGTATGACCAACAGAAAGAGGAAGGCTTATCTTTCAGACCCCGTGCGACCGCTGATCCCTCAGATGAACCGTTTGCCTCGCACCTTTCTCCATCATGGAAGAATGAGCCTGCTTCTAGCTAGTCACGTTACTTACCTGCTCTTCTGGTAGCATGAGGCACTCGCTGCGGGTTCCGCTTTGCTCAGTTCTGCTCCTGGTGTTTCCTCGGTGAAGCTGGCTTTTTCCCCCATCCCTCTTTTCTTCCCTTTAGTCTTGTCGATCAAAATCCTGGACATCCTGACCTCTCATGCCCAATTCACACGGGACCTCCTTCACCATTTCTCCTCATTTACCACAGCCGAGTGCCCCTTTGCCCCGGGCCCCCACGGATCTGATTTCACCATTCCCATGCCACTTAGAGGCCTGGTAGAGTGGGTGCTCGTGTACGAGTCTTTTACCCACTGGATTTAAAACTTGTTGATAATATGACTGCAGATATCTAGTACCACTTGCCCTTACCACAGTGTCTTGCACGGACTAAAACTTCAATGAATAACTGTTGAATGAAAATGAATGAATTTTGATGATTTTGGAGAGGCAGTAGGAAACACATTTTGGTTCAGTTTGGAAAATAAGTCTTGTGCGGCCACAAATCACACGAGGAATATAAAGTATTTTTTAAAAAACCCTCAGATAATGTGTTAGAAGGGAGGGAGTGGTCTATGTTGATTTCTTGCATCTCTATTGATTATAGGGATATACTTTGTATTATTTATGGGGCTCAACAGGGGGGTACAATGTGGTTCTAAAGTCTGAATTCTGTACCCACCCACTCAATATGGGTTGGGTATAGAATAAAAGCCAGTCAATTGATTGGGAACCCACTATTTCTACAATCTTGACTTATTTTAGAGTGTTAATGGAGGCAAATTGAGATTTTGCTTGGCTGTATAATGTATGTTAATACTCAAGAGAATAGTTTTAAGTTTGAAACATTATAATAGCTCCTTCAGTCCTTTTAAAGTATAGCAAAATATCTGTAAGTGGAAAGTAATGGATTGACAGGAGACTTCTTTGTACAGCTAGACTGCATCAATTTGCTACTGTTCTGTAAATCTACCCGCACATAGGTTTTTGCCGGTGCTGGGTTTTTTTCATTGTTTTTGCTGTTGTAGTTGTTTCCTGTAGGATAAAAGTCCAAGAGGAAACAGTTAGACACTCAGTATAAGAAATACCATTTCTCTTCTAAGCTGTTTTTTATCCTCTTAAAGCCAAACATGTTGTGACTTCAAAGAGGTGAAGAGCAATTCATTAAAAACTGGCGTGAAATCACCCTTCCTCTACTGAGCGTCCAGGACATCACACCACTGCGTGGTCCTGGGCTTATACACAGCAGTGCTCTGTCCCTGCTCCCCCAGAACAACAGGCCAGTCTGCTGCTTATCAGCCTGCTTCAGTGTATCAGTTTTCTGCTTCTTAGTGAATATTTTCAAATACTTTAGAAAAGATCTAGGAAGACTCAGTTATTTTTTCATGGACAAATTATGGTCTGTATTGAATGGTGTCTGTCGGTAGGAATCATTTATTTCTATTTACCAACTGTTTGCCAGGCTCTGTGCTAGATATCGAGATTACAATCTGTTGATTTGCTTTTCTCAATATATTTTTCTAATACATATTATCCTTTTGGTTTTATTTCTGGCCCTAGAATTCTTTTACTTAAGCTCTTTTAGCTGGTTGTGATTTGGTGCTAAATTACCTGCATTTAAACTGTTATAATGTAGGTACTCAAAAACTATTTTTGTAGGATGCTAAACAACAGGACAAAATAAAGACATATTGCATTTCTGTGTACAAACGGTCTTTTGGAATAAGAATTCTTTGTATGTTAAAAGCAACTTGTGCAGTGATAGCTTCTAAAAAATAGTTTGCAGTGATGGTTTTATTTATTTCTATGTACACATTGTCTTTGACTATTGAAGTCCTTTGTGATGACTAGGGCTTCTGTATGGTCAAGTTCAGATCAAATATGAAATATAAGGTGTAACTACTGTTGTGTTTATTCTTTGTAATACTTGGAGACTCATCTATAAGATGTGTAAAAAATGCTTTGACATCCTTATCTCAGCTTGTGCTGCCCTTTCATTCACGAGCTTGGCTAGAAAAGAACTCTGCAATACCTGATGAAAAGAACCTGTGGCTGCAATTGCAGGCCAGTTTTTGGTGTTTGACTTCATAAAGACTGTGGCACTTTTCTCCCATGTAACTATACACTGCTAGAGTGGGCAAGACCTTAATTATCTTCAGGTTCAATGCCATCAAATGCAGATGCCTCTTCTAAGGGATTCTAATTTCTGCATAGCAAATAAGACTAATTATCAATTCACACGGCATATCTTCAGTTATTTAAATAGAGACAGCACCATGATTTCTGTAAGTCTTCTTTTCCCAAGCTAGTTATGCTCACTTTCCTTCAGTATTCCTCCTAGGAGAGTTCCTTCATCATTTCATCTCCTTCCTCTGCACATTCTCCATTTTATGAGAAGTTTTCTTAAAATATAGTGGACAAAATGTAAAGCTGTTCTCCACGAGTAGTTTGACTGGAGCTAAGTGTGGTGGGACTTTTGGCCTTCTCTGGCCTTGAGAACAGTGCTTGTATAAATGCAACCAAAGAGGGTATTTTAGCAGCCCTGTCACACTGCCTTTGTTGAGTCAGGAAACCACTAGGCCCCTATGGACGGGCTGTGAAGAACCTTGTATTGAAGCCCAGTACACTTGACTATATACATTTTGGTCCATTCTTTTTTTCTCGTTTTTATCGTTGTTCAAATACACTTGTCTCCATTTTCTTGCCACCACTTTCTCCCACCCTCCCCCACCACCCACCACCTACCACCTACACTCAGTCCTTCCCCACTTTGGCTTTGTCCATGGGTCCTTTATACATGTTCCTTCCCTTCCCCTTTTTCCCTTCCCCTTTCTCCCTTCCCCCTCCCCTCTGGTTACTATCAATTTGTCCTTTGTTTCAATGTCTCTGGTTATAGTTTGCTTACTTGTTTGTTTTATTGATTAGTTTTCACTTACAGGTGAGATCACATGGTATTTGTCTTTCACAGCCTGCCTTACTGCACTTAGCATAATGCTCTCCAGTTCCATCCATGCTGTCACAAAGGGTAGGAGCTCCTCCTTTCTTCTTGCTGCGTAGTATTCCATTGTGTAAATGTACCATCGTTTTTTGATCCACTCATTTACTGATGGGCACTTAGGTTGCTTCTAGCACTTGGCTATTGTGAATTGTGCTGCTATGAACATTGGGGTGCATAAGTTCTTTTGAATTGGTGTTTTGGGATTCTTAGAGTATAATGCCAACAGTGAATTGCCAGGTCAAAAGGCAGTTCCATATTTAGTTTTTTGGGGAAATTCCATATTGTTTTCCATAGTGGCTGTGCCAGTCTGCATTCCCACTAATAGTACACTAGGGTCCTCTTTTCTCTACAACCTTGCCAGTACTTGTTGTTTATTGATTTGTGGATGATAGCCATTCTGACATGTGTGAAGTGGTGTCTCATTGTGGTCTTAATTTGCAACTCTCTGATGGCTAGTGATGCTGAGCATCCTTTCATATGTTCATGGGCCCTCTGTATGTCCTCCCTGGAGAAGTGTCTATTCGGGTCTTTTGCCCATTTTTTTAATTGAATTGTTTGTCTTCCTGGAGTAGAGTCATGTGAGTTCTTTATATATTTTGAATCAGACCCTTGTCCGAGGTATTATTGGCAAATATCTTTTCCCATACATTCTTTACCTTGCAAGAACTTTTGGAATCCTGTTTTAGGCATCCCTAGAATTGTGTTTTCATACCAATGTTTTTGGATCTTTGTTTCAGTCATTGACAAAAATGAGTTAAATACCAACCTCTCTCCAAGACAATACCAACTTGCTTTTGCTTTGGATAGAGTCTTACTCTTGATTCCTGGGGAAGGTGAATGACATAGTCAGAAGAAGGCATGCTTTCTGATAATTCCAAATTTTACTTCTAAAGTAAGTGGTTTTTTAAAAATTGATTTTAGAGAGAGAGAGGTAGGGGGAGAGAGAAAGAGAGAGAAACATCAGTGTGCCATTCCACTTATTTCTGCATTCATTGGCTGATTCCTATATGTGCCCTGACTGGAGATTGGACCTGCAAGGATGGTGTATCAAGACGATGCTCTAGCCAACTGAGCAACCTGGCTAGGGCCCTAAGGAAAGAGATTTTTTTTTAAATGAGCTAAGTAGGAAATTTATATTTCACAGCATTGCTTCATACATCTTGGGAGACATAAAACTGTCAAAGGAAACAAAATGGTTTCCACTGGAACCTGGTTATAACCCTTCCTTTGGGGGCTCACAGCTGTGGGGTGTGAGTTACAGATGGATAACTGGAAGTCTTGGTTTGCCCGAGACTATCCTTGTTTATTCCTGTGTCCTAATTAACTGACAACATCCCCTTTCACTCTTGAAAGTGTCCTATTTAGACAAGACATTATATATTTACACTAAAGCTCTGCCTTTACTGAGTCTTTTTAACATAGATGTTTTTAACCACTTCTCTTTGGTTTGGGTCAGAGACCTCCTCATGTTCCAAGGAATTTTGATTATGGTAAGTGATGTTATAAAGTCTTCATCAAATTTGGAAAGAAAACCTGGAAAGAAAAAGCCGTTTGGCATTCAGTTGTGCTAATATTTGTATTATTAAATAATGATACTTGGGCAGTCTTAAAACCAGTTCCTCATGTTAGTTGGACTTTAAAATCTAGTGAGGTTTCTGTTTGTCCAGGCTGGCTACTTCGGTTTTGTTATAACATAGTGCTGTTCACACTGCCCTTGGAAATTTGATGCTAAGCACCAAGCATTGGAACATAGTAATTCTAAATAAATTATTTTTCCCTCCTTCCCTCTTTTGCCCTTTTTTATGTCCTTTTGAAATTTACAGATTTTACTTTCCTATCCCTGGGAAAACAGGTCAGAGGGTACGTCCTGTGTCACCGCTGTCACCTTCCCATATCAGCACAGATTGACACCACATATCCTCTTATCTCTCATCCATGAACGGTAGAACAAAATTAACTTCTCATTCAAGTCCCAGCCGCTGTTACAAAGGCTCCTGTCTGGGAGGTTTTCTCACGTGCCGGGTGGGGGAAAGTGACATCTTGTAGTAACCCATGACTTGGCCCAGGTGTCCCCTTCTAAGTTAGGAAGAGAGGGGGCAACCTGGCACAAAATGCCCTGGTGGTATATTTGGTCTTTAAGGGAGAAATTCTGAAACCGAAAGAGGTTTCTTTTTTTATATGACTAGCAAAATAGTGTTGATTAAGGCGAGCCAAGCAGGTGCTGGGTATGTGCTATGCTGTTTAATGATATTCAGAGGACTGAAGGGCTATTTTAAAATGTTTCTATATTATGTCAGCCAAGTGCTGGATGAAAAGTACAAAGGGCTAAAAATATTTACAGTTTCAGTAATGTCTGTTTTAAAAGAAACCATCCTGTGTGATTTTTTTCCATTTGTAGGAAAAGAATATTATGGCTAAAATAGAAATGGTTGAAAGTCATTTGTTTAATGCTTAGGCTTTTAGGAAAAATAATCATCAAAAGGGCAGAAAGCTGGGTTAGAAATCATCAAGATTTTGAAAACCAAATTGGAGAATGAAAACAGGTGATTACAGTTACTTTTACTATTACTGTGCTATTATTACTATTTGCATACTATTAACTATGGTTCCAATTGAAAATAGTATTGCTTATTTTCGAAACTTTTTATGTATAGTTTGGAGACAAGTTGCTGGTTTTAGATTACTTGGATTTATATCTCAGCTCCATCCCCTGGATGTGTGATCTTGGGTAAGTCGCTTAACCCCTCTGTGCCTCAGCATATCCCTCTGTAAAATAGGGGTAATAAAGTGCCTGCCTGCCAAGGTTTAAGTGAGACAAAACTGTGACTAGAGTAGAACCCAGTTCATGGTAAATACCCAGTAAGTATTGGTTGCATTTATTTTTGACCTTCTTAGAATTTATTTCATTTTAGTTTTTTAAATTGTGCTTAAAAAACACAATATAAAGTCTTAACATTTTTAAGTGTACAGTTCAGTGGTGTTAACTATATTTACATTGTTGTATAACAACTGGCTAGAACTTTTTCATCTTGCAAAACTGAAATGTTTCTTTTTTTTTGAAAAGGCTTTTTCCTTCCCGGTCAGTTCCACAGCTCTGTGGGCATGACGTGAGAACACAAGCTTCATGTTGGGGTAGGGAGTTCACACTTTTCTGCTCACTGCTGTACCTTGAGTGTCAAAAGCAGTGCCTGGCCCATAGCAGGGCTCCATCAGTATTTGTGGAATAAATGGATGATGGATGGATGGATGGAGAATAGTGAGGCTTTATTTGACATTGTAGGTGTGTTTTTGAAAAATCACTTCTTAAACAGTTAATTCATTTTTACAAATGGTCTTAAATATACATGGGAAACTAACTCCTTTCATAAGGTGAACTGATATTTAAAACAAATAACTATTGTTTACCTATTTATAAACTCTGATTTTGGTAGGTCTGCTTTTCTTAAACTGGGAAAAAATAGTAAGTGTAGACATGGTGAAAGGAAAAGACTATGTTAAATCATTTGTCTAAAATTGGAACAGGATTCAAGCCTTTCTTACTTTCTTTCAGATCTGGCCACTAGACCTACTTTTTCCTTAGGCATATGTGAATCATCTTGTTCTTTCTTTTAGAAGTCAAAAGTTCAGGTATAGATCATTATCTACCGAAATTAGTGGAACACTACCTTTCCACTGAGAGTGTATATCACCTCTTTTTGAGTTGTTTTTTTTAAGACTATCAATTGAACATTGTCTATCAATGGCCCAAAATCTGTAGGTAGAGAGAAAGGAAGGAAGAACATGTCTATCATTTAAAAACCTACCACTTACAAAATAAAGTATCATCTTATTCTGTGGAGTTTTTGCTTAAATTATATATTCTGTTGGGATAGATAATGTAAATTTTTGTTGGGGTTTATTTGCTTTGGATAAAAGACTCATTGTTCCTTTTTATTACTTAACCTTAGATTTCATTTTTATGATATTAAAATATTTCAATGACATTTTATTTGTATTTAAGAATTACTATGGGGTAGCAAGCACGAAATGTGGCCTACACAAGAGGTTCACTTCCGTGTCCCAGGTAAAGGGGACCCTACATTGCCATGGGCTTTGCAGTCCCGGGAGGAAGAGGATAGGGAGCCATGTCACCTGCCCAGAGCACCTGGCAGAAACCAGGAGCAAGAGTGCATCTCTCCTTTCAGCTGATATTCAGCAAACTCAGACTCTGTTCCCACGGCAGACACGGTGGCCCATCTTCCAGAAGGTGGCATGTTGAGTCATTTCCATTGTGATTCCGTTACGGGTCTTTCTGAAAAGTGATCAAGGAAAATGATCTTACCTAGTCATTCTTTCCCATGCCACAAGCCAGTTTACCTCTGAAACGGAGACCATCAATCCTCTTGACGACCTCCATTGTATCTCTGAGTTGTTAATATTTTTGTATTTGAATTCTCTGAGAGCAGGAAAGCATGTAAACTCCTCCTTTTTTTTTTTCAATTTCCTTTTGATTCCATGCTCACTCAAAAAGGAACAGACACTGAATAAAAGGCAGTTCCATGGTCTGGACCCCGAGGACAGGGGAATGGTAGAGCAGTCAGCTCATCCTATTCCTCACCTGCCCTTGCGTGAGCACAAAGAAGACAGCATCCTCCTGGGAGCCTACCTGGTTACCGGGCCCCAGCCAGGCTCTCCAGTCTCACTGGGCCATTTTCCCTTCTCTAGGCTCACACCAGCCACTCTGACCAGGGGCCAAGCTCTTCTTGGTGGCTACTCCTCCTGCCTGACACGCCCGCTCCATCCCCACTTCATTTTGCTAACTGTTGCTCATCCTTCGGTCTCATCTGAGTATCACTTCCTCTGCAAAGCCTTCCCGATCCCCACCTCTCTTAACAAACACCCTCAGTTGTTCCTACTTTCCCCTCTTCTATCTTTGTGGCCCTTATTAGAATTTCAATTGCATATATACCTGTGGATTGTTTATTTAGTTATTTTCCTCTCTCATTCGTCAACAAGCCCCATGTTTTGATTGCTTTTTGTAATATCCAGGTAGCCTTTTTGAAGCATAAGGTAGGTGATGGTGAGAGTAGGAAGATCTCAGACTGGAAAAGTAGGTAGGGGCTCTCCTTGAGAGGGTGAAAAATTCCTCTGAGTTCGGGAAAGGATGATTTTAATGACCTCGAATAACGCAGTAATGATATCAGTATCACTGTTTGATAGCTATCAATAAATTAGTACTTGCCTAAATACACTGAGTGCCTGGTGCACTGTGATAGTCCTCTCCAAGTGAGAATAATAAAGTCTCTGGCTTTTAAACTGTGTCCATGTTCTTGTTCTAGCGGTAGCATGCAGGTCAATAACTTATACATGGTCTTTAGTACTCATCGTAAAAGCAAATTCAGTAAAAACATTTTTAGGGTAACCTAAATTCGAAGCCCTTTTCATGCTTGTAATATCAAAAAGTCGACTCCTTACTAGAGGGGAAAAGGGGTAGGGGAAGTTTGGAAGTGATAAAGGGGCTCGACTACATAGTGGTGAAAGAAGACGAAACTTTGGGTGATGAGCACACGGTGCAGTATGCAGGTGGTGTGTTAGAATATCGTCCACTTGACACCTATAAAATCTTATTAACCAACCATTGTCACTCAATAAGTTTAATTTAAAAATTTGACTCTTAATAGATATCCTAAATTAGCGAGCAAGCTTTTATATGTATTGAAAGGGAACTTTCATAGAACTTTAATGTTAAGTTTCTTTTGATTACTGATACATGCTATATACCTTACAGTTTCACTGTAAATTTTCATTTTCCTGATCAGACTCTATTTAGTTGCCATATTGGTGTTTAAGCAGAGGTACCCTGCTTTATGGAGTATCTGTGCTCCTAGAAAGTTTGTTATGAAATATGATCTTATAATCAGATTATACTATGAAAGTCATCTTTTACTTCACATAATCCTTCAGTAAATGTATTTATATCATCTAGCTCATCTTTATACATTTGAATTTTAGTAAGTACCCACTTTTCTTGAATTGGAAGTAGCCCTACAAAAAATAAACGACATAAATGGTTTTGTCAATCTGTATTTTTTAAGAGAATGTGCTGTTTTGTTTCAGGTGACTATATGTCAGTTCATACACCGCACCACTTCCGGTAGTCAATAGGGAGGGATTGGTGGAGGCAGAGGGAGCTCGATGCCAGCATAACACACTTTTTCTTTTGTCTGTAAATTTGTCGAAACCTGTCTTGAAGAATTCTGAGCAGAAAATTGAAGGATGAACCAGACGTTTCCAGATTAGTTGGAGGGAATTGTTTTCAGTGGATGACAGTAATAACAAAAGCGGGACAATTATATTTAAAGTAGGCATTTTATTATAACTTTTAGAAATTGATCATCTGCATTATACATGTTACACTAACAAAAATACAATAATTTGCTCTGCTTTATACCTATTTTGTGCAAGTTATTCAAAGGGCAAAAGAGTATGGTAGAGACACAGAGAAACAGTAAAATCAGAACCCTGGGGCTCATAGACGTTTCACTCAGCTGTTCCTGGTTCTCGCCCTTCCGGGCTGAGTGAAGGACCCTCTCTCCTCATTCTCTTCCAGCCACAATCACTCAGACTCAGCCTACCAATTTGTCACTCCAGTTTAACTTCTGTCACTTCTTTCCCGCTTCTCTTCCTTTGATAGCTTCTCTGCCTGTCACCCATTCACCTCTCTGTGCCTCGTTATTCTGTGACCGCCAGCCTCCTGTCATGGAGTGAGGATCTAGGCCTGGAGACCTTTCAAATGGATTCCTGAAGAGCAAACCTTCACAGGTCTTAGTCAACTCTTTCTATTTCCACCTCTTTTTTTAAAAAAAATTACTAAATTTTTTTTAAAATTTCAGACTTACTTCAAATTCAAATTATTTCTGGTCACCTCATAGCTAGGTCTGAAGCTCGACTACGTAAGAATGGAGGTAACTGAACCAGTGAGTAATGTAAGTGAATGCATAAAGGATATACTTACCTACTTAAGAGAACGGATTACTTTCAGCCAGTTGAGAAATGTCTGCTTACTTTAGGAAATGCATTACATTTTAAAGAGACATTTTCACTGCTTAATTTTAGCAGTTTATTAAAAATCACTAAGATCTATTTTTAAAGAAAAACTTATTTTAGGCATTGTTTATTCTTCATCGTTCTTGTTTGACTAATTTCAACATATTGAGGAAGATTACCTGGAGCTAGAAGGAACCTGTGCAAGTAGATGAGAGCCCGGGGGGGATAAGAGCAGCTTCTAGGGGAGGGAAGGGGAGTCAGGTGAGCGGGTAGAATGAGGGATGTTTCAAATATGGTTCCAGATGGTGGACCCTAGAGCACAGGCAGCATCTGTGAGAACAGCCCAGGGCACACCTGTGGGTGTGGTTATGTGTATGTGCACAGGTGTGTGCATGGAGAGGGGGGTCCTCACAGGTGAGCAGTGTACACATGTGGAGACTCCAGAAGCCACTGATACTGGCCTGTCCGAGTAGGCATCAGTGTCTGTCCACAAGAATTTTGGGCCCAGCTGTTACCCCAGGGCTCCTGGGAAAGAGGTTGGAGAGATTACAGCAGAGCCCCCACTTTCCTTTCCTGAGCTTAAACTTCTGATTCTGTAAAATGGAAGAGATCATAGTAATGACCTCACAGGGTGACTTTGAAGGCTAATTGAAATAATGTATGTGAAGACCTTAGAATACCATCTGGTACATAGTAAGTACTTAGTAAACGTTATCTATTATATTTACATGAAAGTAATAAAGCCATTTCTTTTTAAGTTTCCTAAAACTGAGTTTTATTGTTCCTCAATTCGGTTATTTCAGTTAATGAAATTTGGCTGTGTTGTAGGAAGATGGCTTCTGGAGGGTTTTTTTTTTTTTTTTTTTGCGGGGGGCGGGGGCAGTTTTGTCTTGTTCCAGTAGTAAAGTTGTTCGTGACAAAGAAAACTATTTAAACACTGAGAAAAGAAATTTGCTTTTTTTGGACCAATCCTTATTTTTCCTAAATTCATAGAGTTCTTTCCCAGTGGTGCCAGACTCTAAAGTTCATGGGAGAGAGTTCAGCTACGCCGCAATATTAGGACAGGTGCAGAAGTGAGGGATGAACAGTAGGCAAAGCCCGTGATATTCAGAAAATGTCTCCAGTGTTCTGCTAGCAGGATGAAACTGTTATGGTCTAAAACCAAAACAGCAACAAAACAACAATTCAACAGATCGAAGTGGTTTTCACTCTCTTAAACATTAAACACTTTCTCCAAAATCTCAACTACAGTTGGTTGAGGTTTCATTGAAAATGATACTAAAACAGCCTTGGCTGGCGTGGCTCAGCTGGTTGGAGTGTTTTCCCGTAAACCAGACTGGGGGCTGGCTTCCCGGTCGGGGCACATAGCTGAGTTTCGGGTTTAATCTCCCATCGGGACACATACAAGAATCAACCGATGAATGCATAAGTGGAGTAAATGGAACAAAAAATCGATTTGTTCCACTCTTTTCTTCTCTCTCTCAAATCAGTAAATTAAAAAAACACAATTAAAAGTGAACCCTAAAGTAAACTATGAATTTTAGTTAGAAACGGTGTATCAGTATTGATTCATTAGTTGTTACAAATGTACCAAACTAATTCAAAATGTATCTAACAGAAGACACTGGGAGGAGGGTGACCTTTCTGCTCAATTTCCCTATAAATCTAAAACTGCTAAAGAATAAAGTCTATTAATAAAAATGCACTAAAATGAAATTTAAAAAAATAGATCGTAGTCAGCCTCTACAGAATAATATACCCAAACATCCTGGGTATAACTTCTATTATATAAGCTACCCCTTCCCTGCCCCCCCCATAACTCTGGTTGTTACTTTTTTTCATTTATCTTACATTTTACCTCATTAACCTTTAGCTAATAACAGGCAGTTAAAAGAATAAACAACAAGTTTGGCAATTCCCAGTGGCAGTCATTGCAAATTGTGAGGGGCAGGTTGAGAGCAGGAGCGCTGCCCACTGTGCGATCGACAGGCTCCCTTCTTCTGCCCACACCCCGCCCCTTTTTCTACTGACCCCAGCTTTAGCTGGGTTCCTCCTGACTTTTGACAGCAAATAGGAATTGAGGGTGAAAATGGGGCTAATAGCTATTGTGCTTTTAGCATTGTGCTAAATGTTTTGGATTTGTCTATGTTTTAAACCTCAAATTCCCATTTTGTAGATGAGGAGAGAAGAATCCATTCCCATGCAGGTAACCACTAGGCTAACAAGAATGAGACTGACTCTCTGTTGAAACCTGCCCCCCCAGCCACCTGGGTGAATAGGTGAGAATGGGAGTCATTTAGAGAAGTTGGTCCCAGCCCAGGTACCATTTAACTGATCAGGTAGCAGGACTTGGTTGATTTTAGCTGTGGGAGATTAATTCCATCCCACAGACCAGTTGCTGCCATTAAGAAGTGTCATCTCGGTACTTGATCTGTTACTGAGTGATATGGTATCATCATTTATACACATATAATTATAGTATATATTGTATGGGAACCATATATACATTTAGTGAAGTGTTCATTTCTAGTTTTATAGAGAAGAGTGATAGAGTTCAGCTGTAATCTGCTTGGCTTTGGAAACAGCATTATATTATTTTAGTGGGAGTTAGCAGATTTAGCCTCTTAATTATGTTGGCTGGAGGCAGTATTGACATTTGGTTGTCTTTTGTAGCCTGCCAATGTTTGTGATGCAGGAGATAGGGACCTGGTCCCTGGCAGGGTAAAGCAAATGTGGAATGTGGCGGTCGGAGCTCACTTTCGCTAATCCACAGATTTAGTTGTCTGCATGCTGAGCGTTCATAGTTGATTACATGTAAGCTGTGGTTTTGAGAGTCAATTTGCTTTCTTATTTTGTGATGAGTACTCAAGATTGAATTTGTGATTTCTTGTAAAGTTGTAATGCAGTGAAGGATGAGGAGCAACTATTGCTTCACCTGTGTTCTTTTCCTTAATATAAGAATTTTGTAAAGCAGACAGTAGCAGGGTATTTTTCAAAATCCTGACTAAATATTATAGATTTAATTCTTCATGAAAGCAAATATTTTCAAAATGTTTGAAAAATTTATTATCACATAAATTATATTTAACATTCATATTATTGAAATTAAAAATCTTGAATGTAGTAGTTGACCTTCTCAAAACATAAAACATTCTTCATGTAGTGTTAGAATTACTTTGCAACCAACTTTACCTTTTTATAAACTTTCAAAAATATTACCATATCTTACTGTTTAATAAAAATTACAATATTGAAAAAATCACAATGTTTTTTATTTAGTTCAAAATGTTTTGAATTGAAATGTTTTTGACTTAGTAAACAACTAGTATATGTTGAACATTTAAAGATTAGGACATCCCTGTGACCTGTAAGATTAGTTTTTATGTCTTCCTTTTACTTAGCAAATCTGAAGTAGTAGTACAGGTGTGCTCTGGGGTTGAGTCATCCATTTGTTCTTCCAGTCATCTCACTGTTTTCACTAATGTTTATGTGGTGGGTTTTAGAATTTTAAAAAATAGTCAGAATACACACACATATATACATATATATTTATTTGTATTTATCATAGGAAAAAAATGTGACCCTTGAGTTCACTGGAGATAATCATCATCTCTTAGTCATATAAAAATAAAGTTTATCTCTTAGTCATATAGGAAAGATTTATATCTTAGTCATATATAGCTATAAACATATGCTTGTTGCCAAAGATTATATTGAAATATATATAGTTTTTAAAGCAAAAAGAGAATCATAATGGTTTCTAGAGAGGCCGTGTTCCTTCCCTCTCTTGGGACCTTGCTGTATGTAATTCTAGAGCCAGGAGCTGGCTCGGGTTCACCCATGACATTTTCAGTTGATCTTTCTCCTGTTTTCTTTTCTAGCTGACCTTCAAACAGAAAGTTCATAGCCTCTTCTCAGCTGTTAATGTGATTTACTTCTTATGTCTGAGAGTCAGAATTGTTGTCGAATTCATTGTTTTAAGGGGATTGAGGTTTTTGGTTTAATGCCAGGACGTTCTCTGCTTGCAGAAAACTAAATCCACTAACCCCAGTTTGAAAGGTCGCGGGGTTTGTGGCTCGTGGATGTCTCGATCCCAGGTCAAGCTGTTATGAGGCTGTTTCGGGCACACCCCATACATACTGGGCTGTCTGTTGATTGGAATCCAGGTATCATTATAGGACTGATCAGCAAACACCCCAGTGGCTTTCAGTCAGGAAAATTCAGTGCAGCAAGTAACCTGCTGTTCCTTATGCTTCAAAGATGTCATTTGAGTCTGTGGTTGTTTAACTTTGCAGTTCTGATCTTGTATAAAAATGTATGGTTTTTTATAAATTTTCAAAATAGGCAGTGCAGCATGTGCTTTTTAGGGTTCTAAGGTGCTCAGCAAGTGCATTATTAAATATAAATGAGAAGAAGGCACCTGGTGAGCTCCGCATATGGCAATATTACAGCTCCCACTCCCTCAAGGAGGAAACGTCATTGTTTCTTACATGGTGAGAAAGAGCTATCTTGTCATAGAAAAGCGACATGTAAGCATTAGTTTAATTAAGAGCAGTTTACCAGAGTTGCTGTCTAATTAGTTAGCACCAATTGTTTGCAAACTATCAGGAGCCTCTCCCAAGCAAGATCAAACTGCTTTCCTTAGATTCCTGTTTTTATGCCTTCACTGCCCTCACTTTAGCTTCTTCCCAATATGAAACAGTGGGAAGGCAGAGAAAGACTTTTAAAAATCAGCTTATTAAGAATGAATTTTTTTCTTTGTGGATAGGTAGTAACCTAAAAGTAGAGCTAGTTTAAAACATATAATTTCAGGTGTACATCATCAGTTGTGTTCTTGTATGTATATTTTATCAAAAGGTACAATTTCAAAAATGAAACCTGCCAACTTGTTTCTATGGTAACCACTACTGAAATGTGTCTAGCCCATGTGTGTCTTCCCATAATTTCTCTCTTAGAGTTTCAGGGAGTTCATAAGATTTACTTTGCTAATGTAGCTAGGGAGGGAGGTAGATGGATAGAGATATGTAGGGAAAGATACAGGTATATGTATATGTTTTTCAGTGGTGATATGAGACTTCTAAAATTCACTTAGACTCCTATAGAATGACTTCATCATTATGCATAAATATATTTGGCTAAGGGACAAGTCCATTGTTTTATAAGTTTAGTTTAAACTAATACTGCAAGTTAAGTACTGATTTCCCCAAAAAAGAGATTGATCTTGCTTCCTAAATATTTTCAGGTATTTATATATGGAACTGTGGGATTTAGTACATGTTGATTTCTGGAATGACCAGTGTCCCTTTAAAATTAAAAATCATTCGACTGCCCTACAAGAGGCTGCCCAAGGTGTTCGATGTTCTTCTCCTTTATCCCTCTTCCGCCACCGTCTTTGTTACCCCC
>PVKM010021765.1:0-22328 GCA_004027735.1 Carollia perspicillata | reverse complement strand
TGGAAGGGTCTTGTGTTAAAATCAGGTACTTTATTTCCTTCTCAGTGGAAGACTTACAGTTCACCCAGATCAGCTCCAGGTAGGCAGAATGCACATGGCGACACCATATGATCCAAATTCCTTGCCTCGAGCAGATATAACTAAGAACATGGACTGAAAACATTTTTTCTCATTTTTAAAAAATAATTTTCTCAAAATGAGATAGATCAGGAAGCATTGATTCCAGTATGTTTATATTAGCATGATACTTTGAAAAATATGGTTTTCACTAAAATTTAACAAGTTAGAAACACCATTCATTTATTGAACATAGGCACATATGTGTGCATATATGTAAATATGTATGGTGTGTGTGTTATGTACAGGCACTGTGAACTAGACTCTGGGATCATACAGGTAAATCACAACCCCGTCATCACACAAGTATTCAGTGCAGTATAAGAATTGGAAATATAAACACATAATTGAAAATCTGGGCCACATAGAACCTAATGGAGAAATATTCAGGGTAGAGTTGCCATAGGGAAGAAAGCAGTCAACTCTATCTTGGAATCATGAGAGACAGAGAAAATAAAGTACTAAAAGGTTTGGGGAGATGATTAAAATAAAGCACGCAAGCATCTCAGGTAGGTGCTGCGTCCTTCTTTCCCAAGTACCTCTCTTGCTTCACATTGTTGACTCTCATAGCGTTGACGCCTCCTTTGGCACCTTCCTAGCATTTGGCTCCCCCAGGTCTGCACAGCTCTGATGTTCGCCTGCCACTGTCATCTGGGTTCTCGTGCTGTCCAGCTCCTGACTCCATGGAATTCTGTTGACCACACCTCCCCCCCCAATCCTTCCCATCCTCACTTCCCCATACCACGTAGCAGAGTTGAAAATTTAGAGAAGGATGACTTGGACAAATAAACAAAGGCAGAACAAAGCTCGTAGAGGGAGTACGCTGTGGTTTGGAACGGGACAGTGGGCAGGAAACATGAACAACGGTAAACGGGGCTGGGTAGCTGGAACAGATTGCGAAGGGCATGGTAGGCACACCGTAGAAAAAGAGTTTGGACTCTGTCTGGAGGCAGTGAAGAGCTATGACATGCTTTGGAAGAGGAGCTGAAGCACTTGGGGGTTGAACCGAAGGAAGTGTAGTTTTCTAGGACAAGCTATAATAAGATAAATGCTTCCCATAGACACTGATCTTCTATCAGCACACCTCAAACTCACAAGATATCCCAGCTCTCATCTCTCGTTCTTGGTACATGTTACTATTATGGTTAAGTCTTCTTTCATATGAATCTGATGCCCCTTTATTATTCAGCTGGGTCGCCTCTCTCCTGTAATTATGACATTATTATATTAAATATAACTATAAGATACAGTTATTATTGAGTTTTCATCAAGTTTGTTCTTGGCTAGTTATTGCGGTTAGTGTGTCCTTCCTAGCTGTGGGCCAACTACAGATTCAATAATCATATCTTCTGTTCTCAGCAAAATCATTAATAGAGTTGTTGAACAGAATGCAGAATGGAATGAAACTGTTGTACTGCATTAAAGATCTCCTTCCAGGGAGAAACTGGTCTATAATTCAATAAGCTTCGAGCAAGTTGTTCAGTCACCAACAAAGTCACTTGGCTCCACGGTCCATCTGGTGAGCCTTTGCCTTATTGGGATGTAAGTGTTTGATATTTGTATCATTTCTCTGATCTACCAAGTTCGTCCTAAGTAAAGTGTGACTATAGCTGGGAAAGAGAAAGAGAACCAAAAGATGAAGCCATCTCACCTCTGCAAAGAGGGGACAGAGGAGAAGGCAGTGTCACGGACTATCCATTAGAAGACAGCTGAAGGACCAGCCCCGAGACTTTCAGCAGATATGGACACAGAGGCAACTGCCCTTTGATGGTTTTCAGTCAGTTCACTCTGCCTTTCAAGGGGGGTGCAAACTAGGCTAGATTAAGAAGCAAAGATGAATGCCTTTCATCATTCAACACGGGCATTGACATAAACCCACAATTTGTAAACAACTTCAGGAAAAAGGAGGTGAATAGAGAAAGGAATCCTGAATGAGACAAAGACTTAATTGCAAAATGACTTTGGAATCATGAAATTTCATTGACTTTCCTCAAATATAATTAGGTGACATGCTCTGCAAATGAGAGTCTGAGATAGTTACAGAAAAATTTGAAAACTTGCCTTCTTGTAAAATATCCCATCTGCCACACTTTCATAGTAAAACAATGGAAAATGAGGAAACAGAACTATTTGTCTATGGCTTGTCCATGCTGGTGGCTAATCATGAATTATCACCTCTTTCTCTGCTACATGGATCTCGTTGGTCCAGGAACCAGCATCTGACTTATTGATGTAGTTTCCAGGCTCATTTTTTCCCACTTAAACAAGTCAGGGCAGCATTTGCCGGCCTCTGTCCTGCAGGCACTTCCGTTAACGAAGATTTCTCCCAGACCTTGACAGGTTCTAGAGTCTAGACCTCTACACTCATATAAAATGACTCAGAAGGCCTCCAACAAAACTTTTAAATACAGCCCCAAGGACTGTTTTATTCGTGCCCCCAGTGCTGGGTCTCTGTTCCACTATGAGCCATTGCTTCTGACACTTTCACTTTGAGAACATTGTCCTTAAAGGAGAAAGATGGGCTCAAACGGAGAGCTGAGAAGTTTGACTCCTGGTTGTCACCAGCCGCATTGCATCACCTGCCCCAAGGCATAACCGTTGTTTTATCACTACCCTAAGACAATGCCTGAGGAGGGGAAAACCTCTGCTGAGTGAACTAGTATTCTCAGCATCATCTGTGGTTTTCTGCTCTTTTTAGGGATCTTTTACCGCTTTTGGTAGACCTCGGCTCACCTACTTCTGTGCTCCATGGACACACTGCAGGTCTACTCAGAGCTTCAGAGCAAAAGCCCTAACATTCCTGCCTCTAGGTTACTATTTTGGTGCTCCTCTTTTGGTGCTCCTCTTTTAGAGTGTGCCCTTCATCTGATATTAAAGCTGTTTTAAAGTCCAGAGCAACTGAACCTCCTTCTCTTCTTCTTGAGTTCAGCCGTCACCTTAGTCCAGGAAGAGTTGTTCACACCGATGGAGAGGGGCTGGTCATGCACTCAGAGTGGGCACTGGAGACCTGCTCTTAGAAGCCTTGAAGGGATTGACTTGGCTTTGCAAGCAAGTATTTCCCAGCCTGTTCTTTAAAACTATCCTGAGATTCTTATCTGAACACTTAGCCCCATTTGTCCCCTAGCTGACGTAGTAATGGGCAGTGCAGTCCTGTGTGGGTGTGGTATTCAGAGGCAGCTAGAGAAAAGTCAAGCTGAGAAAAGGGAAGAAACCAGGCTGTTATTGCCCACCTTAGTGGGACCTGATCCCCAAACAGAGGTCCCTACTGGTTCAGGAAGACAGTGTCAACAGTACATGGCACAATGAGAATCATTAGAGCAACAGAGTGAAGTTTTTCTTTTAAGGTAATCATGCTGTATAAAAGAATACTTTTTTATCCTTAAGATAACATTAAAAATGTTTTTATGTATAGTCACACACCCAATTTTGCATAAAGGGGAGCATATGGTTTTTAAAGTAGAATTTAGAGAGAGTATTTTCTTTCACTTTTTGTAGTATGAAAAGGCTTTTTTAAATGTATAAACACCTAGTGATAGCAGATGGTGATGGGAATTTTGTTCACATGTTTGTTAATGTCCTAACATGGCAAAATAAAAGTCAGCAACCTTATGTCCAGTCCCCCCCTTTTTTTTTTTTAGAATATCTACCGGCACTTAAAACCTCAGCATCTGGAAACCCTGAGTGTTGGTAAATTCCCCATGGAATAAGTTCTGGCAGCAGAAAGTCAGGTTTTCCCAGGTCTTGTATTCTGAGCCCTGCTGGGATGAGCCAGATGACCACTGAAAGACAGGGGAATCTGCGTCTACATAGAAGTCATCAGTGACCTGGAAACTCTCCCCGCTCCTGCCAGAATGCGCCTGAGCTCAGGGGCAGCAGGCTGGGGTGCAAGGGGGCTTGCCTGGAGCCCGTCTCTAATTCACCACTGTAAACATGCACGCTAACCCGGCTTAATCCTAATCAGCTACATCTCTTAACACATTTTGTTTTTTTAAAAAGCCATAAAGAGTATGTGGATTTTGTAATTAAAATAAGTTGGTTTAAAAAAGGTTGTTCTGGGCTTCATGTGTTTGGATTTTTCATTAGAGACTGTGGACATTTTTTTATTTGAATGGTCTATGAAACACTAATTTAGCTTTTATATATATGACTAAAAAGGTCAAGCATAAATAGTTCAATGCCAAGTTTTCTTGATCTTACACAAGATTCCTGCTCCTTCACTAAACAGTTTTCATCAAGTTTAGTCACCCAGTTTCTTTTTATCGTGCAGAATCCTTCATATCCCTTTAACTAGGTCAATTGTAACCTTATTTATCTGTGTAAGTGTGCCTTACATGTACTACTGGGAACTGGTCTGTAGCAGGATAGTGCGCCCCCTAGTGTGTGGGTTGGTTCCAGCCAGTATTTGTGATGGTTCACAGAGAATGTCTCTGCACCTACACTGGAGAACGTGGCCGACACATGTATACTCAGTGAACTTCTACATACACAGACCCAGAATTGCAGTGATTTCCGTCTGGTGCTCAGACCATGGTCAGACCAAGAGGCGTGATCCTTCTTTCGGAAAATATGGCCATTTTGATACCAACCCTTTAAATAAAATTGAAAGGCAATAACGAAATTGTGTTTGATTGTTGTGAAAACTGCTTCAACCTTAGATTAAGGCAAATAACAGCACAGCACTTTGTGTGATTTGTGACCTCCTCTGGAGAAGCTGGTTTTGCCCCTGGATTCTGTGATCCATGGTTCATTTCTAAGTTTCCAAACCAAGTTTAGTCAGAACCCTAAGTGTAATACAGTTCTCAAAATTTCTTCTTATTTTTTCTTGCTTCTTTAGCCAGTCTTTTGTGAGGTTGATCTTATCCATGTAAAGCCTCAAGGAGCCTTGAAACGGGGCTGAAATAAAACGGGAACAGAGCTAAAATCTGTTTGGTAGTGCTCCTGCCCTGCCCTCTCTCTTATACATGCATCGCTTTTCGCTCCCCGTGCCCTTCTTTGCCCTGCTCCTTTTGCTTAGAGAGAGAAAATACATGCACACAGTGGAAAAACTTTCCAAACAGTGACATAGGGTGCATATTGATAAGTAAATCTCATTCCCTCACCTGTCCTTAGTTCCTCCACCTTGGACTGGTAGCAGCTTTCCATGCATGTTAACAGTCTGTGCACATACAAGGCCACACAGGTAAACAACACACACATGTGTGCACATGCCTTTTCTCCTTATAAAATAATGATACACTATATACATTGTTCTTCATCTTGCTTTTTGCCTGTAAAAATACATCTTGGAAATCAGGTCACATCAGCATTATCTGCCTCGTTCATTTTAGTAGAATATTCTTTTTTTAGCTATACTATAATTGACTTAGTGAGTCCCTATCGACTAATTCTTACATTGTTCCTAGTTCTCTAGGAACACATACACATGCACACACAATAGCTTCACAGGACATCATGATGCACACATTTTTACACGTAGGTACATTTATAGGAAAAATTTCTAGAAGTGAATTTCCATGGTCAAATGGAACATCCATTAAAATTTTCATGCATATTTCCAAATCACTCTGTAATAAGATAGCTTTGTAATACATTCCTGATAATGTTTGCAAAATGCATGCTTCCTGTACCCTAGTAATGAAGAGAGCTATCAAACTTTTAGGTTTTGCTTATCTCATAGACTAATCTGGTATAACAATAAGATTTTGAAATTTGCATCTTTTCACATATTTAAAATTCACTTCTGTTATTTTTTTTTCTTGACTTTCTGTGAATGTGTTTTTTTTTTATTTGGAT
Organism: Carollia perspicillata; assembly: GCA_004027735.1. Classification (NCBI taxonomy): domain Eukaryota; kingdom Metazoa; phylum Chordata; class Mammalia; order Chiroptera; family Phyllostomidae; genus Carollia; species Carollia perspicillata. The sequence goes on along the minus strand of PVKM010021765.1, from coordinate 16,418 downwards.
TGTTGGTGTTTTAATATTGATGTGTTAGAACCATTATTTATTGAGAATATTATCTTTCTGCATATCAGGTGGGAGGCAAATTACACTGTTTCAGAAATGTGTGGTTTTAGGTAGTCATGTTTTATGAAGGCATTTGTGTCATGCTTTGAAAGTCCTTCTAGATTATTTTTTCAAATCCTGAAGTTTCCTCTAAACCTCTTAGGTTTCATTGTTTTACACTTAGGTTCTTGATCCCTCTGGGATTTTTTTTGGTGCAGCAAATACATTTCTTTCTTTGTCTTAAAAGAAAAAGCATCCCCAATTGTGTCAGCACAGGGTCAGGGAGTAGGAGGCATAGGGTCAGTCATTGTGGGACTAGCTACGCCCTCCATAAGTAGCCTTCACTGCCCTGCCAATTCATCTCCCTGGCTCTGAGCATTTCAAAGAATGATGTGTTTGTTGATAGAATGAGGCCGTAGGCTCCTCAGCGCCAAGGCCTGTGGAAGGCCCTTCTTATTTTGCATCTCTTGCAACATGGGTCCAGAGTCCCACAGAGCTGGGAACGAAACTCTGCTTTATCTTTGTGGATTTTGAAGCTTCAGACCAGTTATTTTATCTGAGCTTCGGTTTCTGCATCTGTGAAAGTAAGGACACCCGTTCACCAGTTCCTGCACATAATAGCTGTTATGATGAAGGTCAAGAGCGAAAAGGTGTGCCATGTTGCCCAACACAATACATAGCATCTTAAAGCCATCCAATAAATGTTAGTTTAATTCTCCTTTTCCTTTTGATGAGTTCATGCATTTAACTTTGGCTTTTTTTTTTTTTCAAACAAATAGAAATTAACCTTAGCCAGAAATCATGATCCCTAGCTTCCCATTTTGGCCTTATTCACAAGTCAACCCCTGTACCCATCCTTTTCTGGGACTTGGGACCTTCCTCCCTACACCCATCAGGACTCACTGTGGATCATGTGCACTTGCACATGAACTTAGCCTGAACCTCAGTTCTGTCTGGATTCTCCCAGCTTCCAGACTTTCTTCTCTCTGGGATTATATACTTCCCTTCTGATCCTTTCCCTGACTCCAGCCTGGCCCTCTCCTCCAGATCCATGCTAGGGACTGCTGCAAAGTTGCGAAACTGCTAAACTCTGCTTCCAGAAGAAAATCCATTCATGTTACTTCCCTTCTTAAAGGCTAACACCCCAGCATCTCTGGGGGCTGGACAGGGCTCTCCACCGCTCACTCCTGCTGTTGCCTGGCGCTTCCTCTTCAGGTGCGGGTAGATTCCCCGGCACGCTGCTCTCGTCCACGCTGCTGTGGCTTTTCCTCGGCCATTCTCATCCCAGAATGCCCTCTCTTTTATTTTTTCACTGAGAAAACCCTTCCCTATACCTTGAGACCCTGTCCCTGCTTCTTCTGTCTCTCTGAGTGTATGCACCTCTCCCCTTTACCTCCATCATGACTTGCCTTTACCTCTGCCTCTATGCAAGAGCAGTGGCTTTGAGTCACCACTTATTTTATACACACACCAGTTACAACACTTACTGTGTGACACCTCCATTATCCTCGCACAGTGTTAAATTATTCATACACGTGTCTGGTTTTCCCTAGACTGTGAGTTCCTTGAAGTTGAGGCTACAGCTCTGTTTACTTCTACCACATTGCCTAGTGCACAGGCCACTCTCGAAATGATTTGGTTTGTTAAATGTCTGTGTGTTTTCTGGGCCTTGGGGAAGGAATAGTAGTTAGGATTTCAGGCTTTGGAACATGTCACTTTCAGCTAATACCAAGATACCTCAAGGAAGAGCTTTATTTTTTTCACTGTCAGAATTTCTTATTTGGTATTTCATAACCTGAGCTTTTATAAAACATTGGTTAATGCAACAGAATTGTACTTAGATAAGAGCAAAATGCTTTTTAAAAAAGAGTATGATCTGTGGGATGTGCTAAAGCCACGCGAGGTTTGTTTGTTTGTTTGGAGGATTTTTTCCCTATTACACACATGTGAAAAATTATAGCTTAACATCCCTTTGGCTAATATTATGCATCTTACATTCTACTGTGAGGTATCATTTTTATAAGACTGATTTGTGGTTTCTACTTGGGAGTAAAATATCAGAAGCATTGGTTACAACCAAGGAACTATAATTATTTGTCCAATTTAACTTTTATAATCCAGAATATATATAAAAGTAACAATACTATTAAAAGGTGCTAAAATAATCTTGGCTGATATTGAATTAATTTAATAAACTATAGGAATAACAACCAAAATTATTTCAAGCTCCTTATGGAATAAAACTCTGGACAGCAACTGGTTAACACGTTGGGACTTAATTCTGAGGATCCACGGACTGTGTGTGTTCAGGATGGCCCAGATTAAGGAAATCTGGTTGCTGCTGTTTACAGTGGTGAAAAGTTACAAGACTTTATTTATATATATGTGATCCCGAAATTTCCAGTGTTAAACTAGGAGATGCTTTGGGGAGATTCTAGGAGTGATTCTATCTCTTGTAGATAGTTCTCTCTTTTGAATAAAGGCTCTACCTTGAGAAAGAAATGTAAGGAGAGGAAAGGGGGTACAAACACCCACCTGGGCAGCTCAGTTAAGTGACCTGGTTGTGGGTTCAATGAGTTGATACATCGCAGCTCGGTCATACCCAGGTCTATAAGAAAGTGTCACATGATGATATCCAAGAACCACAATTTTAAAACTAAATTTTTGTGATGAATGCAGATTGGATTACAACACATATTTATGACCACTGATATAGTGTAAGGACTAGGCATTAACAGTCGGTGAGAATGCTACTGTAGTATGACAGAACGGGTAGGCAAGTACAAATCAGAATGTCTTCAATTACCATTGTCACCGATTTTTCTTGTCACCATTATTATTATTAATAATAATACAAGTATTATTGTCACCATTATTCTCTCTTTTTTGCCTTTGCTACCAATCTCACTAAATGTAACATGATTCATACGGCATTTAGATGCACAGAAATTATTCAGATTGTTTACATCTAACTTAAGGGATCAACATTCCTCTTCTAGAAGTTGTTTCAATATTATATTAATGAGATAAGTTGGAAATCAATTATCGTCTGGGATTGCTGAAGCCGGGGGTGTTGTGGGAGGAGGAGTTGCCACTTTGAAGCGTGTGGCGTGGTGGCTTTGGAGCTATTTGCCCAGAGAGACTAGAGCATTTCTTATTGCGGTCAGAGAGCTGAACAATGTTTGACTGCCTTTTTATTTCTTCTCCACTTTCTTCTTTTGTCCTGTCTTTGTCTGTCTTCTCCTCAGTCCTCCTTTTTTCTTATTCCTTCACCCTGCCATCTGTTTTATTTTCCTACTTCCCATCCTTCTCCCTTCTCCCCCTGGGAGCCTAGAGGCACTGCCTTCTCCCATAACAAAGTCCCCGTTGTGGAATCACAGCACATGCAGTGGTGTGGATGCTCTATGGCCATTGTGCTATGTCATATGGCATGTATACATCACACATGCATGGTCATTACTACATTTTATCTTATTCTGGAAACTTCTAGGTCAGCGTGTGTGTGTAGAGACCAGCTTGGCCTTAGACAGATGTGGGTTCAAACCTTACCCTCTCCACTTAGTAGGGGTCACTAGTAATGTCAGTTCGGTGAGCTACTCAGCCTCGTGTGTGAAAGGGGGACAGCAATGTCTACCTCAAATGGTCCTTTTGAGAATTAAAATACAGTGGGAGATTTGAGTACCTAGCATAGTGATGTCGCATGTGTTTGATAAATACAATTTTTCTTCCTTTACCTTGTTCCACATTCAAGGTGTTGTCTGTTTCTTTGTTCCAAACACTGTTCAGTATGCACTAGCGGCAGATCCTATTCTTGGGAAGCTCGTAGTCTGGTTGGAAGACGCTGTGCACACCAGCAATGTCGGTTCAAGCCACTAGGTGATGTGTGCTGACAGCCTCCAAGATGAGAGAAGGTCTGTCTCTCCAGCCCCTCTGCTCACTGTCTGCCTCCCAGGGAGGGACTCACAAACCTGATGGGTCGAGCTCCAGGACACATGAAGTGGGTCAAGTGTGGCGGTTTGCTAGAGGGCAGGATCGCTGTGTGTTCAAAGGTCATGCCTATGGGCACAGAACTCTGTTTAGGTTGAAAAGCAGTATTCCACTTTCATTTGGGAAGCCAGTCATCTATTCTGTTTGCTGGCATTTCCACTTATTTTCATTTTAGTAAGCTTCCCAGAGGGTGGCAAATTTCAGGTTTAAGTTAGAAAGGAGAAGGTGGACCCTTTAGATCTTTATCCTTGACGATGTCCCAGCCATCAGTCCCTATGATTCCACCCTGGGTCTGTCAGTGAGCCCCCAGCTAGTGCAGAGTGAGCAGTTTTGCTCATTGCTCATCTCAGTGAGTCTGCCCTGTGCTGTACCTTCTTTGGCACCTCATGGGGTTGTGGGGAGGGTGGGCAGTATGCCACAGGGCAAGATTGGGCACTCCTGAATCACCACAACACCACTAAAACCCTACTAACACTTCTAACACAGGCCTTTACGAAGATTTTCATCAAAATACGAAGTCTTACAAAAGGAAAATTATTCCCAGCAAGGGCATGGCGAGGGGTGGGGAGTATCCTCAGGTTGGAAGGTGGCTGGTAGGAACCTAGCCTAGACTTGAGGATCAGAAATACGACTGACCCAGGCAAGCTGGTCTACACTAAATGGTTGTGAAGTTTTGCTCGAGAAAGTAGAAATGTGGGCCCAGGCATAAGCATGGAATCTCTATTTTAGCAAATATTTATTAATGTTTTATTCTATACCCATTTACTGATATCTCAGAACATAAAGACTATCTCGTTTACTTTTCCTAATTAAGTCTATATAAGCAGGCTTTATTTCAAGTGTAGTATAACCTAGTCGAGGCCCAAGATAGTAGTAAAACACTTTCCCTTCAATTATTCAAGCTCTGATCTTTACAACCCCGAATGGTGACTATTATCCCATTTTATAGAAGCGGGGTTGAGGCTCACAGAGGTGGAGTCTCTGTCCTAAATCTCATTGGTAATAAGTGACAGGGCCATGGTGCAAGTTTCAGATCTGTGGCTCCAGAGCTTCTCTTACTGTGGCCTCTCCCCACAACTTTGCCTACTTCAATCCAGCAAAAGGCCAGCCCGTTTTAGTTAAAATAAAACTTGTGTCCACTGTCTCATGATCATTTTCTCAGGCAGGCAGCAGGACATGTGCTACTGAGTGTCCTAGTAACTGTCACAGATGTGCCTCAGTATAGGTCTATTCTCTTGCCTTTGCACCCCTGCAACCTACATGGAGAGTAGAAAGCTCACAGGCCGCCTAGGGACAACGAGCCTCACTCCTTTTCATGATTGTTTGTCCTCTTTCTGTGTGGTGTCCTAGGAAGAGGTGATGCTGGAAGACAGGATAGTCTGGTTCATTCAGTGTCTTTTCTGCTACCTAGTGAGATGAGGGAAACTCCTATGAGTTTTTGTGTCTTCATTCTCTCATCTCTGATTATAGATAGTGATATCTGCTCAACTTCTGTCTCAAGGTTATTATACACATCAAATTTGATCACTGAGGTAAAAACAATATCTGAAGGTACACTGCTGTGTATTATCATGATTTACATTAGAAACAAGCATTTCTCAGGGATCCACAAAAGAATCACACACATCGCGCTGCCTGGGTGTCAGCGCGACTCCGCAATATCCTTCTCTAGGGCCCAGTGGAAAAGTCCATCTTGAAGAGCATTTGGCTCAAGCGAAAGGAAAAATCCAATGGAAACTGAATTCTAGATAAGCTAAAAAAATTAAATCCCTGAAGTTCTTAGCAGCGATTCAGAATTCCTTCTGACAGAATTCAGAACTGTTTTGTTTAATATCAATCCCTCCATGACACCTCTCTCAGAGAATGGGGGACTTCAAAAGCCACCACAATCCATTATCCCCTGCAGGTAGCTCCCTTCCTGAGAGTTCTGGGTACCTCCATCCCATTTCCAGCCAGGATGCCACCTTGGACAAGACTGTCTGGAATAACCAGCCAGAGCAAGAACTTTGCAGGAGAAATTACCACCTGCATCTCTTTTTTCAAAAATTGTATTTTATTGATTATGCTATTACAGTTGCCCCACTTTTCCCCTGGTACCCCTCCATTCAGCACCTCCTACTGCCTCAGGCAATTCCCCCACTATTGTTCATGTCAATGAGTCATATATATAAGTTCTTTGTCTACTCCGCTTCCTATACTGTACTTTACAGCCCCATGACTGTTCTGTGACTACCTATTTGTACTTCTTAACTGCCTCACCTCTTCACCCACTCCTGCACACCCCTCCCACCTAGCAACCATCAAAACACTCTCCATATCCATGATTTTGTCTCTTTTCCTCTTGTTCTCTTAGTTTGTTTTTTAGATTTAATTGTTGGTAGATATATATTTTTGCCATTTTATTCTTCATAGTTTTGATCTTCTTTTTCTTAAATACATCTCTTTAACATTTCATATAATAATGGTTTGGTGATGATGAACTCTTTCAGATTTTGTTGTCTGGGAAGCTCTTTATCTGCTCTTTAACTCTAAATGATAGCTTTACTGGGCAGAGCAATCTTGGCTGTAGGTCCCCGTTTTTCATGACTTTGAATATTTCTTGCCACTCTCTTCTAGCCTGCAAAGTTTCTTTTGAGAAATCAGCTGACAGTCTTATGGGAACTCCCCTGTAGGAAACTGTTTTCCTCTCACTGCTTTTAAGATTCTCTCTTTATCTTTAACCTTTGCTATTTTAATTATGATGTGTCTTGGAGTAGGTATCTTTGCACCATCTTGTTTGGGACTTTCTGTGCTTCCTGGGCTTGCATGTCTATTTCCTTCACAAAATTAGGGAAGTTTTCTTTTGTTATTTTTTTCAAACAGATTTCCAATTTCTTGCTCTTCCTCTTCTTCTGGCAACCCGATGATGCTAATGTTGGATTCTATCCTTGGGGTTTTTTTGGATTATTTGTTCTTCTTGTTGTTCTGATTGGTTTTCTTTTGCTTCTTTATGTTCCAAATCATTGATTTGATTCTTGGCTTCATCCACTCTACTGTTGTTTCCCTGCAAATTGTTATTTATTTCAATTAGTGTATCCTTCATTTCTGACTGGATCTTTTCTATGCTGTTGAGGTCCTCACTAAGTTCCTTGAGCATCATTATAACCAGTGCTTTGAACTCTGTATCTGATAGATTACTTATCTCCTCTTTATTTAGTTCATTTTCTGGACTTTTGATCTGTTCTTTCATTTGGGCCATGTTTCTTTGTCTCCTCATTTTGGCAGCCTCCCTGCATTTGTTTCTATGTGTTAGGAAGAGCTGCTATGACTCCCTGTTGTGGTAGTGTTCCCTAATGTAGTAGGTGTTCTGTAGGGTCCAGTGGCACAACCTCCCCTATCACCCAAGCTGGGTACTCAAGGTGTGCCCTTTGTGTGGGCTGAGTACACCCGCCTCTTATAGTTGAGGCTTGATTACCATTAGCAGGTCAGTGGGAGGGATTTACTCCAGCCAGTCAGCTGCAAAGATTGGCTGTGACTACTTACCACCAACCTCCACCCTCCTTGAAGGATCAGTTGTTCAGGGACAGGGTGATGGTGCTCTGACGTGATTTGTAGTTGTCCATTGGCTGCACAGGCTCTGGGGTTCCCCAGTGGTGCAGGCCTAGGTCAGCTTCCACCTGTGTTCTACCCAGGGTCACCCTGCATGAGCTATAAAGCAGTCTAAGATGGCTGCTACTTATACTAAGCTTGGAGATCCCCAGGCAAACCCAAATTGTGAATGTAGGCTGGTTGTCACTAGTGCCATGACTGGGGCCACTTAGCAAAAGGTACAGGGCTAGGAACTCACTGATGCCACCTATTGCTTATTTGATAGGATTTAGAAAGTTGTGAAGCATGAGCCAAAACCAGACATTCACAGTTAAGAATTTAGTTGGGCCCATAAGTTGGGTGGGACAGAACCTCAGAGGATCTCCAGTGTGGGGCAAACAGTGTTATCCAAGTTGATGGAGTCTCATACATGGCACCTGCCTGCTGGCTCTGTGGCTCTGTGAGGATAGGACTCAGAAAAGGGATAATGGCCTCTGCCTACCTTTCTGTCAGAGGGAAAACTGTCCTCCAGCTCTCTCCTTGATGCCAGACACTTCAGTTCCTCCCTATATACCACTGGTACCCTTCAAGCTGCTACCCAGTGCTAGAGCTCAGATAGAATGAATCTGAGTAAGTCCATGTGTGGGTTCTTTAAAGGGAACTGTTTGGGACTCCAGAAATTTCTTCCACTGACTCAATCCCTGCTGGCTTTTGCAGCCAGAAGTTATGGGGACTCGTCTTCCTGCCACTGGAAACCTAAATTAGGGATTCTGGTGTGGGGCTAGGACTCCTTGCTCCCAAGATATCCCTCCTGAATTTCTATCCACCACCCATTCTGCATCTCTGCTCCTCCTACCAGTCTGGATGGATGTGGTTCCAACTCCGTAGTTGTAGGCTTCTATTCATTCAGCTAGATTTCTGATGGCTCTGAGTGATGGTTGTTCTATATTTTAGTTGTAATTTTGATGTGGTTGTCAGAGGAGGTGAGCCATGTTTACCTACACTGTCATTTTGACCAGAAGTCTACCACCTGCATCTTCCATGGGCGTGCAATGAATTCAACTGATGGGCCAAATCAGTGAGTGTGAGGAGAGGAAATAGGTTTTATAATGTGGGTGCCTGCCCAGGCCTTTACTGCTATTTCTTCATTGGTCATCTTTGCTGCTAAGATAGCAGTTGCATCTTCACAGCATGTAATAGCAGGATACTTTTGTTATTACTGTTTTTTACTGAGAGTCTTAGAGTTCTCTAACATTGTCCGCTTCTCCCTCCCCTCAAATTAAGGTGAATAGCAGAGAAATTTTGGTTTTGTCAAATGATTATTAAAGAAAAAATACACACCCTTTATGCAATATGGAAAATGTAGCATATTATATGGTAAATTAATCATTCAAAATGCCTTTCTAAATTCAATTGTATAAGTATTCTGTACAGTTATTTTTGTAATGTAAAGTCACTATTTATATATATACATGTTAGTTTCTCCTAGAGTAACATACCTGCTACATTCATGGATAATTCATAAGGTTGAAATCTAGTAGAAAGTTGTTGACTCTCAATGAAGGAATCTTATAAAATAAAAATAAGATCTAGGCAATGGGTCAAGATCTTTTTCAGCACATAAGCCCGTCAAACTGTACACCAAGTCTGAGATGAGTACCAAGACAAAGCTGTGGTGTTGAGTTTCCTTCTCACCACCTTAACCATGCTATCTTTCTCTGAATTTGTACTGCAATCAAGGCCTGCCCCATGCCATAGAAAACCAGGTCACATGTTGTCACACCTTCCAATCCTCATACAGGTGTTGGTCTAATAGCCCAAGTGGCCCCTAGGCTTGGTCAGGTTGAGACTGTGGCTTGTCTCCCCAGTGGCCTGTCTCACAGTGACACAGAGTGCTGTGCCCACAGACTGAGTGTAATAAAATATATTTTTCATTTTGTTGCAAAGAAATGTAATCTAGTCATTCTCAGATGTTTTGATCACAACCATAGCAAGAAATACATTTTCCACTGTAGCCCACTACACACACACTTATCTTGTATACATGCGTACCATAAACCAAAGTTTCACAAAAATGAAAGTTATCCTCACATATGGGATGGACTCTGAGCCCTGATATTTTCTCTTCTATTCCATTCCATGGCATTTTTTCCTGGTTAAAAATATGGGATGTAACCTTTTAAAAAGCTCTTATGACAAACTAGTAGGTCTCAATAATCAACTTAAAAGCCACTCCATAGTGTATGTTGAGAGAGCTTTATCCCCTGCCCACAGCAGGGCCACCTCCCAGCTGCCACCCCTGCCCCATGCTCCCAGTGGAGCTTGTGATGTCCTCAGCTGCCCCAGGGACAACACCTGGAATGGCTGGCTGAAGTCCCCTCAATAATGCCTTGTTCCCAAACAAATGTGAATTTTAAAGAAAGCGTGATGGAGAGGGGGGAACCAAATTTCCTTTTATGCCTACGTTTCTTTTTCCCCTGTAAACTGCCAACACCACAGGCAGTGCTAAAGGTAGACTACTCTCCAGGATGGGGACACCTAAATGGAATTAAAACATTCAACAGGCCTGTTGTCTTTACCCAAGGGAAAGCTACAAAAGATGTTCAGTAGTTCACACGGGGTCTCCTTGTGGACAAACCTCAGTATCTACTCGTCCTCCTGTTCTCCAGTCTCCTGAGCTCCATGCCCTGAGGTTGCCATAGGAGCTCATCTAAATGTACCTCCCCTCATCTCTGTGACACACTGTTCATTTCCCAGTGCTGAGTTAGTCAGTCTGGCCTACACACCCAGAGAACCCTTCAAAAATACCCCTGCACAGAGCCTCATACTCAAAGATTCCCATGTGACTGGTCTGAGGTGGGACCTGAGTACTGGAGTTTGTGAGAGCTCCCAGGTGTTTCTGATGAACCGCCAGGGCTGAGCAACACTGAGACTGCCTGGTGCTACTGGGGTACTTCAGGAGGGAAGTCCAGGGGCCTGGGCCTCCGGTCAGTTCTCTTCAAGATGTTCTTGCCAACCTAAGGAGCATGGGGAGAATTCTCCTTGATCACATGGGTGGGGGCTGGGCAATCAGAAACACAGAGATGTTTCCCAAAGACATGTCATGAGTTAATTAGAGTCGGTGCAGTTCACATACACATTAAGGAAGAAAACTCGTATCTGCAACATAATCTGCACAGGTTCCTTCATTTTTATAAAGAATTATGTCAGTCTCTCAACCTCCACTCCCTTACTCAAACTCCACCTTCTAGTTTGTGAACTTAGACCTTCCTGTATACAATAAGGTCCAAATGCAGAGCTCCCTAGCTGCCACAGCTTTGAAATGTCTTGTTTAAACTTTAACATGCACATGAATCAATGAGGTTTCTTGTTAAAATGCAGGTGCTGATCCAGTAGGTCTGAGGAGTGGCACAGATTCTGCATTCCTAACTAGCTTCCAGGTCACGCAGATGCTGCTGGTCCATCTGTCTACAGGTGTTAGATCAGAACAGCTTCTGGCCACAGATCCTCTACGTGATGGCTCTAGCAGGCAAGGAGCCATATGGGAGTTTGTGATGACCCCATGAAGTCTACCCAGAGACCTGGAGTCAGAGGGGAGGGTGCAGCCAGCTTTCCTGGCTACAGAGAAGTTTCACCCAGCAAATTGGTCTCCCAGGTCAAGGTCCTTTGAGCATCCTCAGATTTTGGAAGGGAGTGGGGCTTGCTGAAAAGACACCAGTTGGTTCTTGCCCTAGCCAAGACCTTCACTCCTTGGTTGGTCTTAGCTGATTTGCTTCAGTGCTGGTTCTGATGACCTCAAGAGCACTGTGGGTTAGGCATGAGCGTCTTTAGGATAGGAGAATTCAGTAAGCCTGGGGAGCAATCACCAGCGAGTATACAAAAGGGCTACTTACTTATAACAACACCAAACAACTAATGTACTTAAATATATAAATCAAGAAATGCCAAGTCAAAGAAAACAAAGAACTTCTAAGTGGAAAAATGTATGCTGTTTCTTCCTATTGAAGTATGAAGATCTGCTTTGACACATTCAGCTTCTTGGTGTTTTTTTTTTTAAAAGCTAATGCCCTGGCTGAGGTACTACATTATTACTTTCCTACTCAATAATTTGCTAGCACCGTTGTGTCTGGAATCCATTTGATCTTTGATAGTCCTGTTCTAGAATAGCCTGAGGATACCCATCCAAAACTCCTTTTCGTTAGATGTATATCATTGTTACCTGAGTTTAGCTCTTTCTGGCTAACTTCTTAAAGGGGTCATTTATTTGAACCACAAATAATATTAGAATTGAAAAGAAAAGGGCCATTTTCCTTAATAAAATCAAACTCTGCATGCTAAGGTTAGAAAGGCAGGGAAATTCACCTTGTGGAAAAGGACTAAATTCTCTGTTCTCTACTCCACTGCCATAATGCACTTGCCCCTCCTGGAAGCTGTTACTCGCTGCCACTGACTGCCCGCCCCTATGGCCAGGTCTCAGATCCTGGTGCCCCTGCTTAACATCCTGCCTCATGTGGGACGAAGGGCACACCGACGACTGGCTTAGCAGCACAGCTACGAAAATGGGAATAGTTACACAAGCCTTTACTAAACCCCGAGGCAGTGAACCTCAACTGAAGGGCCCATTTAATATCAGATAATAGGGTCCTAATCCCAGAGCTTTTGCTTTACTGCATCTGGGATGATCCTGGGTGATTCTACTCTGGCCCAGGGACTATACTTTGAGAAATACTAGCCTACGGATAAAACACCAAGACAAAGGAAATAAACTCAGAGAACAGCATAAAACAAAATAGTACCAGGTTGCACATTTATTTTATTTATTTTATCTTATTGAAGGTTTTTGTTTATTTATTTTTAGAGAAAGGGGAAGGGAGGGAGAAAAAGAAGGAGAGAAACATCAAGTGCGTGTGGCTGCCTCTCACGCACTCCCTGCAGGGGACCTGGCCCGCAACCCAGGCCTGTGCCCTGACTGGGAATCGAACTGGCAACCTCTTGGTTCACAGGCCGGCACTCAATCTACTGACCACACCAGCCAGAGCGGGTTGCACATTTATGATCTGAGGCTCTGAGAGCCTGTCGAGTCTTATCTTTAGGTTCGGCTCTCGGCTGTCTTCTAATTCTAGACCCAGAGGGTGAGATCCAGAAACAGAAAAGTATGCTTACAAGTTCACTCAACTATGGAATATGAAATAAGAACTTTTTTGTCTGAATTTTTGCTTCTCCCACCTTATTTTGCTGGTCACCCCCGAATATTCCCCATCTTCCGTGGCGAAATAGAAAATCTACCTCTTGGGAATGTACTAGCATGTGCATGGTACCCCAGAAGTACAGCTCCTTCCTCCCAGAGGTTGCCTTCTAAGCAGGCTAAACAAACTAAAATCAAATCGTCCTTAGGCATTCTCCCCCACAATAAAAGATAAGCTGCCTGAAATCTTTTCTGGAATGAGAGATATAAATAAATGGCGTAATGTGTTTTCTCCATTTGCACTTTAATTGCATGCTGTGTTCAGCAGGCAGTGCATCAGATTCAGAAGGCTTCGCAGTTCTCCTTTCCTAGTAACAAAAGGGAAAAACCAGTCACTACATCGGTAATGTGTGTTTGGGGGCTAAAGAAACAGATTAATGTTTTACAAAGAAGCATATCAGTTTTAATGTTGCTTTCTAATTTAGTTACATTTTTTATTATAGTCCTTAATTCTCTAAGTTTATCACGTAATTGAAAAGGAAAGTCTTTGTTCAAATGTAATCTTAACACAAGGGGAAAAAACGCAAATTTACCGGAAGTCAAGAACCCTGGGATCTGAAATCATGAGACTCGAATGGAAAGCAGGTTTGCAGATTTGTGGTATGATATTGCCATTGTTAAAACATTATGTTATGACCTACAAAACTAAAAAGTTTTAGTCTGGGTGTGCTCTATTTGATATCCCTGGACTCAGGTAATAGAAATGGGAAACGCTGTATTATTACATTTTGCTGGAACAAACTGTTAGAAGCAGGGTTGATACACTGGCCTTCCTGCTAAATCAAGGCTTTAACCATTAGCTGCTGAATAGCGGGGACAGCCAGAGGGACAGGTCAGTAGCTGGGACCATGGAGGCTGGGGTATTAGGGAAAGCTTGAGGTAGGAACTCTTTCCCAACTGATTTAGAAGTGCAATGTTGCAATATTGTCTACCTTAATTAGAACGAGAAACAAAGATGAGAAAAATGATCAATTGCAGCCTCCATAAGGAAGAAGTAAAGGAAAAGTACAAGGAAAAGAAAAAGGAAAATAAGTTGATGCGGATGTCTGGTTTCATGCACCAAACAGCGTCTCACCATAGTGCCGCCGAAGTTTAGACAAGTCAGATTTGGTTAGGCCTAATTTGGGAGCAATCTCATTGTTCTGAAGGAACAAATGAGAGGGCGGCAATTTTAAATTAAATAAATGTTAAGCATTTACCCTACCTGGAGTAACAGCAATGGCTTTGGGCCTGTCATGGTTTGATACATAATTTTTCTAAGTTGACATAATAGTTCAGTATATGGTCAGGAGTAGTTACTAGCAACAAGTTCATACAGCAGACACAGAAAGGGAAATAACCGACCAACTAAAGTTTAAGCTCTGATTTTATTATGTTTGAACTGGTAGGAGAGAAACTCAGAGGAAATAATGTAACTTATAGGATATGAAGTGCTGATGTATATGTGGTCTGTGATGAGTTATGGTCACGTGAAAGTCCATGAAGAAATCAATTAGCAGCAACATCACCTCTCCAAACAAATAAGGAACTGCTACGTTTTACTAAGAAGAGTGGGGTCTGGTGGAAAAAGGCATAGAATTTGTGCTTGACCAAGATTTCAGTCCTAGTCGTGACATTGTCTCTTAAATGCTTTATAATCAGGAGAAATCTTACTAAACATCAGTTTTTCTTTCTGGAAAAGCAGGTATAAGAAGCCTCAGGGTTGGTATGAGGATTCCATGAAATGATATATTAAGTTATCTTGTTCACGATAACTGATCATCTAAAGCTAGCTATGATAACCATCAAAAATTAAGTAGTCAAATATGAAGGAGTCTAGGAAAAATGCAGAAGTTGGTTAATGTTATGAAACATATTTTTTTTTAACTATAACCCTTATATTAACTCAGAAGATGATTTTCAGACATTTTGCTCAGCTGGTTCTATTCTAGTCAGCATGCCACTTTCTAAAAACTTAAGAGTAATCAGAGTGATAGAATAAACTAAGCTCTCTTACTAAAATAGTCAAAGGAAAGAGAGAGAGAGAAGAAAAAAAGAACCTAGCTTAGCTGGTGTGGCTCAGTCCTGGCTTGTGAACCAAAAGGTCGCTAGTTCAATTCCCAGTCAGGGCACCTGCCTGGATTGCAGGCCAGGTCCCTAGTTGGGGGCGTGCTAGAGGCAACACACCGACAGATGTATCTCTTGCACGTTGATGTTTCTCTTTCTCTCCTCCTTCCCCTCTCTAAAAGTAAATAAATAAAATCTTTAAAAAAGAACCTAAATGATATTTTGTTTTTGGAATCTGTGTGGCATAAATATTTAAAGAAAAATAATCCTCTGGTTGGAAACATATTAATTAATGTTTAGTCATAAGGTTAAACAGAGTATCACAAATTAAAATGTATGATTTAATATTTGGAAACTGTAGAGACAAGAGGAAGAGGGCACCGAGTGCTAAAATAGTCCCAGGAGAAATGAGATCACGGGTCACACTGAACTGAACAGAAGATGGAGTTTTCCACCCTGGGAGTCAGGGCTGCCAGGCGCGTTGGGCGCTCACTGTTTGAGCAGAAGGTCCCTGTTCCGGATCTGAGCTCTCAGCAGTCTTCTTAAGACTCTAAAAAGACGACTCTGAAGACACACTTCTGTCTTCCATGGATTCGTGATCGATGAGACCCTAATTCATCGAAGAAGCTAGGGAATCAGTAGGATCAGGCTTGTTTCGTGTTAGAAACGGACCCACCAGTGAGCACACTAAGTACAGCATTGCATTGCCTCTGTGAGGCCAATCAGAACCGCCCTTGATGAGTCTGGAAACTTTCCTCCTTAAGAAGTCTTTTCACAGACTTGTGTAACTAATGACAGAGCCTCTCCATCATTTCTAAGTGCTATTTTTCTTCCAAACACGATTTTCTAGCTCTTCAAATTGTGACCTTTAAATTTTGTCACAAGTCACATCTCTATATACTTTAAACTACATTGGTGCTTCTGTGAGATTTCCAAGGGAAGATTCTCAAAATGTGTGCAGTATAGATCCAAAAGGGCAGAGTCAATGAAATAAGAACCAGTGGCCTGGGTGGCGTAGCTCACTGGATTGAGTGCAGACCTGGAAACCAAACAACCACGGTTCGATTCCCAGTCAGGGCACATGCCTAGGTTGCAGGCCAGTTCCCAGCAGGGGTCGCAGGAGAGGCAACCATACATTGATATTTCTCTCCCTCTCTCCTTCCCTTCCCCTCTAAAGATAAATAAACAAAATCTTTAAAAAAATAAAATAAAATAAAATAAAAAGAACCAGTGGGATCAGTTAGGAGGATTCTGACTCACTCTTCCTCCATTTTGCTTTTTGTTCAGGTAGTTTATATGAACCATCTATCTACCGAGGACCAGATGCTGTTCTAGACACTGGGGAAACAGGGAGAATGGGACACAGTGGCCCTGCCCTTGAGGCACAAGCAAACAAAAGCAAGCACGTTAATAAAAGTATGTAGGGAGTGATGTGTTAAAAGAGAAAGAAAAGAAACCAAGGGTTGGGATAAAAAGTCAGAAGAGGAGACCTGTTTTATAAGATAAAGTGATCAGGGCGGGCTCACTGAAGCTG
>PVKM010021764.1:0-13018 GCA_004027735.1 Carollia perspicillata | reverse complement strand
GCGGCGCAGTTCCTCACCCGCCCTTACGTTTCAACCCCTCTTTAATCCACATTCTCCTCTCACCATTCTGCAAAACATTCTCAGGTCACCAATGATTCTTGATTAGTCCTCCTAGCAACATCACGGCCTCCTTTTCAACCCCCTCTTCCTTTACGCCCAGTTTTCCTGGTACTTCTCTGACCACTCTGTCTTACCGGCCAGTTCCTTCCCCACCTGCCGTGGATTTTCAGGGCTTTGTCCCAAAAGCCCTCTTCTCGTTGTGTGCAAACTTCCTAGTGTCTCCCATCCATTTACCAGCCAACAGTAGATTTGTGCACTCAAGACCTGTACTTCCTCTCCTGAATTCTCTCAAATTACCCCAGTATCGTTTACCAGCCTTCTGGACATCTTCCCCAGTATATTTATAGGCAACTCACACCCAACAGAGACTAGAGCTCAAACCCTCTACCCGTCAGAACTGCTGCGGCAGCATCCCCCGCCGCAGGACGCGGCTCTCCTGCCTCGCCCGGTTCTAGCCAGAAGTCTGGGAGCCGTCCTTGGACTGTCTCTCCCACATCTCTCAATCTGCAAATCGTGTCATTCTACATCTTAAACGTCCTCTAAATCCACAAGGGTTTCTATTGCCAATGCCACCACACTAGTTCAAGCAACCAGCATCTCTCACCTGGACCACTACAATAGCCTCTCGAGGAGTCTTCCAGTAGTCACCCATACTCTCCATCCTCAAGTGCATTTTACACGCTGCTGGACACCTTGAACAAAGCTCTGCACAGTGTGGCCCCTTCCTGCTCCTCCCGCCTCTTCACAAGCTAGACCGCTCTTCCCCAGCTGTCTGTGCTGCAATGCAGCTCTGCGGAGCCTCTTGCAATTCCTCTAACACACACCTTCTTTTCTCCCTGTTATGCCTTCCTCTTGCCATGTCCCCCCTCTGACCTTCCCACTCTGCTCAGCAGGGAAACTCCTACGTAATCTTTCCCTCAGGGAAATAATCCCCCATGGCCCCAGGCTAGTTTGTTTTCCTTGTCTAAACAATTTCCTAGAATCATGAATCATTTCCATGTGCCCAAATCACCGAATTTTTGGTGGTGAATCTTTCTGACCTCTACACTGGAAAAGCTTTGGAGGCCAGGCACCATATCTGGTTTGTTCACCATTGAATCCCTGCTGCCTGTTATATATAGCACTTGCATGTAGACACAGGTTATTTGTTGAATGAATAATTGCAAATGTAGAAGTAATTTATTTTTTAAAAAATACAGTCCACCATTCTTCCAAGGCATCGCAGCAGATCAAAATACCATGTTAATCAGCATAATATTTCGTGCGTGCATAAGAGCAAGCCATGTAGGGGAGGGTTTGATGCACTGGAGCAACCCGGCAGGAAATAGGGAACTCACTCAACATGCAAACTCTAGTCATGGACATCTCTTCAACTTATCTGCTGATTTCTTAGAGATTTTTTGTACATTTTGCATAGCTGTAACCCATGTGTGTGCACTTTTAATTCTGCTTTTTATGAACTCCCACACTTAACCACTGCTTGTTACATTTGAAGATAATATGGGGTTACATCAAGTTAATAGATCATAATTTCCTTAGCCATTTTCCACTTGTTAGACTTTTTGGTCCTCATATTATGAATAATAATGTTGCAAAAACTCTTTGTTAAAAATTTGATTTGAGAGAGAGAGAAGCACTGATTTGTTTCTCCACTTACTTATGCATTCTTTGGTTGATTCCTATACGTGTCCTGACAGGATCAAACACGCAATCTTGGCATAGCAGGACAGTGCTCCAACCAACTGAACTACTTGGCCACCGCAAAAAACTCCTCCTGAATAACTTTACATTTCAAATTATCTCCTTGAGGAATATAAAAGTGGAATTGAGACATCAAAGCATATGATCAATGTATAGCTCTTCATATAGATAGCCAGAGAGTTCTCAGAGGAAAGAATCAATGTGTAATACCATTAAAAATGTATAATATAGATCTATATCTAATTCCATGGAGCCCTATCAACATTGGGTTTTATACTAGTTTAAATTTATTTCTTGAAGTTTAGTAGAGAATAACTAATATTTATTGAGCTCTTTCTATGTGCCAGGGACTTCTAAAGATTTGACATGAATTTTCCCATTTAATAGTTGCCATAAACCTGTGAGATAGATACTATTATTATCCCCCTTTTGGAGATGAGAAAATGGAAGCTTTGAGTTGCCCAGGTTAAGTAAATTGGTGAGGTTTAAATATAGATGAATTCAGAACCTGTGCTCTTAGCCACCATAAGCTATTGCTCCTGGTTGTCGGTGGTAGTGGGTTTTTTGTTTGTTTTATTTTCCCAAAAGGAAAAAATTACTGTTAAAAACAAAAGCTGAGCCCTGGCTGGTGTAGCTCAGTGGATTGAGCACAGGCCTGTGAAGCAAGGGGTTGCCGGTTCGATTCCCAGTCAGGGCACATGCCTGGGTTGCAGGCCAAGTCCCCAGTGGGGGACACGTGGGAGGCAACCACACATTGATGTTTCTCTCCCACTCTTCTTCCCTTCCCCTCTAAAAATTAAAAAAAGCTGAATGTAGCCTTTGTGGTGTCAGGAGTATGGGATAATTTATTGCTGGAAAGGTGGCTGTTTTGGTGAAGTAAGTATCTAGATGGACCTTTTGGCTGGGAAAGGTCAACTCCCTAGGTTTAGCCTGAGAGGGCCAGGGCAAGACAAGGAAAGATAAGTCACTCCACAAAATAAAGTGAGAGAAATTTAAATTTTCACAGGATGCCCTAGAAAAGAATGAGCCTAGGAAAGAAAGAAACGGAGAGAAGTCGGTGAAAAGAACTGAGGTGGGCTGCATGCCAGACACGGCAGGAGGCCGGGCCCCTGGAGGGCACGGCTGGCGAGAAGTTTCCTGAGACAGGAGAGGGCGGCTGTTAGATGTCTATAAGCAACCGTGTATGCTTTGAATTTGAAGTTGTTTTCTGCTCTGTGTTACAGCCTTCCATGAACTCTGAATCTTCCATGCAGTTGGGATGCATCCAACCACCTTGGTGGTGGACTGTGTGGAGGGATGGGAAATGGGGAGCAGCACAGCGTGAGCAGGGAGGTAACAGCCAAAAGGAGCCGGAGATGGAAGACAGGCAGGCTGCATCGCAGTCAGACCCAGAGCACACAGAAGCAACCTTGGAAGCCCTCGGAGAAATCGCGGTCTCAGGACTTCCCACCGTGGTTTGAAGTGGGGTTCAGGTCCTTCTGCGTTGAAGGAATGGCCTGTAGCCCGGGCCAGGTAGTTCAGTTGCTTAGAGCGTCGTCCGGATACACCAAGGTTGTGGGTTCGGTCCTGGGTCAGGGCACACACAGGAATCAACCAATGGATGCGTGAATAAGTGGACAGCAAATCAGTGCTTCCCTCTCACTCTCTCCCCCTTCCCTTCTCTCTCTCAAATCAATACATTTTTTAAAAATGTTTAGCCATAGTTTTAAAAGAAGAAGAAAGAATGACCCTTAAACTTGAATTGTTTGGAGTTGTTCCAGTGGGAAACTTCTAGGTTACAGTCAAGTAAGAAAGGACTTTTGCTGAGTCATGACACAAGAAATGTGATTTGTCAGCAGCATGTGTCAGTCTCCTCTTCGGCAGGCAGGAATCAGCTTCCAGAACCCCAGACTCTGCTGCTCTTCCTCCGCCTCATCAGGCGCTCCCCGGTGTCCTTCAGCCAGGGCCTCTCCCCCTTGCGGGTCTCTCGTTGACAGGTGCCACAGGGCTCAGGCCTCCGTCCTCCCCCGTGTCGACACTCAGTCCCCCAAAGACCTAATCAAGTCTCATGTTTGGGGACCGAAACAGGTCCCCAAATTTATGTCTCTCAGACTTCTCTCCTGAACACCAAACCCACAGAGTCCATTGTTCACTTGACATCCCCGCTTAGAGGTCTAAAACGCATCTCAAACTGGACACATCCGACACTGCATTTCTGATCTTCCTCCCCAGAACGGCACCACTCATGGCTCTCTTCGTTTCAGTCCGTGGCAGCTCAGCTCTACCCGTTCTTTCAACCGAAAAACGTGGAGTTACCATGGATGTCTCTTTCTGATACACTCCGTCTTTAATTGGACAGGAGATTCTGCCGTGTGGACATTTAGAATATATCCAGGATGTTTCCATTTCCACCGTCTCCACTTCCACCACCCTAGTGAGCCACCACGGACCCTCACCTGGATTGACGGCCACAGGACTCTTCCAGAACTGACCTTCGCACTTCCACCTTCCCCTCCCTAGCAGCCAAGGGCGAACCTTAAAAAACCTGTATAATTTTAAGTTCATTGTTCACTCTCCTGCTTCCCGTTTCACCCAGAATAAAACCTGAAGTTCTTAGAGTAGTCTTATATCGTCTCCCCCTCCCCGCGACCCTGTGCTGCCCACTGCTACCTCTGTGACCGCATCTCCCACTTCTGCCCCCTTGGTCTCTGTCCTCGGCTCCACCTGCGTCTTTGCTGTTCTCAAATCAGCCAGGCACCCTCCCGTCTCAGATCTGTGGTTTCGGCTACTCACTCTGCCTGGAATGCCGCACAAAGTTACTCTCTCGCTTTGTAAAACATTAACTTCTCAATCAGACCTTCCCTGACCGTCCTCTTTCAACTGTGATTCCTCATCAGTATTTCCAGTTCCCCCTTTTTTTGCTCTACATTTTTCTTTCACCCTTAGTACTTACCACCATCTAACATACTCCATCATTTATCTTTATGGCTTATCATCTTCCCTCACTGCCCTCACCACTGGAATGTACGGCCCCCATGAGGACAAAGATCTTTACCTGCTTTGTTCATGAACGTATCCTAAGCATGTAGTTCAGTATCTAGTCCACAGTAGGCACTTAACAATTATTAGCGTGAGGGAAAAGGGAAATCAGTCATCCCTAGCAACAGAATGAAACACTGAGTCCACAGTTTTGTACAACACAGGCATTTTTCCTTCAGAGCAGGGAGCAGCCAACTTCCTGAACAGGCCAGACAGGAAACGGTACAGGTGCGCGGTTAGGCGGTCTCTGTGGTCACTACTGAACGCTGCCTTTGGACTTCCAGGGCAGCCAGAGACAAGTGGGGTGACTGTGCCCCAGTAAAACTGTTTAGAAAAACAAAGCAGGCTGCCAGCAGGCGGTACTTCACTGATTGAGACAAACACACATCCAGGGAAAAACAAAATTCCAGATAGGCGAATGCAGACCCAGCAGAATTACGGATCAGTTGCCTCTCTGCCCGAGACAGATGGGGCATTCCTTATTCAAAGCGGCCACAGAGTGAGATGTGACTTGGGGTGGGGGGGGTGAGAGAACACCTTTCGCCAGCCACCTTGCTACCGAGCCATCTAGAGCACATGACGTGCAGCTTTGGAGTGTCCTCTGGAGGTTTCTAACACGTAGGATGATCTTCTAAAGCCTCTTGCCTCGGCGCCATTGAGGTCTTTGGCACTGATGATGGGTTTCCTGTGGCGAGGAAACCATCTTTACTTTCGTCCGCTATTCTAAAAGTCAATGGATTGACGCAGTTGGCTATGGAAGATACTTGCTGACAGTCCGAGGCCAGGCCCTGATCTCTTGCCATCTAAACTAGTGATTCTCGGTCAGGGACATTCTCCCCTCCGGGGGACATTTGGCAATGTCTGGAGATGGCCTGGGCTGCCGCAGCAGGGGCGGAAGGTGCTGCTGGCATCAGGAGAGCAGAGGCCCGGGATGTGGCTCAGCGCCCTACGAGGCAGAGGGTGGCCGCCCACAACAAAGAATGTAGGCCGGAAAGTCGGGTACAGCCGAGGTCTCTTCTACTGGACTTTGAAGCTACCTGGTACACCACTGCCAAACCAATATTCTTAAAGCATCGAATTTATCCATCGCTCCTGATCTCTAACAGCTCCTCATTGCCTGAAGGATCACGTCTCCCCTTCTCATCCTGGCGTTTAGACCCTGAGGGTTTTGCCCACTCACACACCTGTTCCCCAGCAGGAACTCTGCTTCTCCCAAGCATTCATCTGCACCGTCCTCCGCACCGCCGCCCTGTTACCCGTGTCTCCCTCGAAACACGTATCTCGTGAGGACCTTTCCCACATCCCTCCTCCTACCCAAACCCTGCTCACTCTTTGAAGCCCATCTGCTCTGCACACCCCCCTGCTGCTGAGTCAGTCTGTACCTCTCTCTCTTTTGTGCTTAGCGTGAGCTTCCGTGTCTTACACTGTCATATAGCTGTTCCTTTTATCTCGTCCCCTCAATAAACTTGAAAGAGCCCGTATTGTATTTCTGGCCTATTGGTCTCAATCACTACAACGTAAGGTGTGCAAACTATGTTGTTGCATTAAGAGTTTCTTGTACTGAGAGTCAAATGAGATGAGTATAAAAAGCACTTTGTATAGGGCCTGGTACTCAGTGAAATGCTCAGAAAATTATAGTGTCATAGTGTCTACAGATGCATACATTCCAGAGCCCACTGAAAGTGCTTAATACATCTCTGAAAGGTCGTCACATACTGGAGAGAGAGTGCATTCATACGAGCCTGGTATGTGGTACTTGGAGCTGAGAGCAAAGAAAAACTTCCATCAGGAACCCTGTACCAGTGAGCACGCCTTCACGCTAGGGTGAAGCCAGGAGCAGCGGCGTCTCGTTTTCCCAGAGTGGTGCCGAAGCCAACATGTTTGCACTCAACACGCTAATGAACAGCTTGTGAGTGACACTTGGCCCACTCTGACTCAGTCCCGAAGGCTCCCTGCACGGCAAGACGTGAATGTGCCCCTGTGCTGGGGTCCCAGCTGTGTCCCCCCGAGTGCTTTTTCTCTTGAGCAGCGGGGGGTCTGACAGCGGGATGAGGTGGCTGTCGAGGGCCTGGCTTCTCCCACGCAGAAGAGGCAGCCGTGTTTCAGATCCTGGGAGAGGAGAGCGGGGGCATGGTATTCTGAGCAGCCCAGGTTTGGCTTGGGGCCAGGCCATGAGTGGCAAACAAGAAGGAACACATTCCAGGAAGGGAAGGAGCCCTGCCAACGCGCAAGCAGCCCAGCAAGAAGGGCCTGCCGGGCGCCAGGTGCTCCCGCGCTCTGCGGAGGTCAGGCGCACGGGGATGGACTCGGGTTTCCCTGCATTGTCGCCTCAGAGGCTCAGCCGCCTCCCTCCCTCTCTGCGGGGAGAGGACAGAGCCTCTGGAACTGCTCAGCTGGAACCTTCTCTGCTCTGGGGTCCAGCCCCGTATCGCTAAGTGAAGGAGGAGGGGAAAGGGTGTTGTTGCCTCCTGAAACGACTGCGCAGGAGCCAGGTTTCTGTCGTCTGTGCTGAGCGGACGGAGATGCTGCTGATAAGGAGGGTGAAAGCTCAAGATCTTTGTGCCCTTGTTGGGACAGAAGCCGAGCTCTCAGCCGCCCCCTGCGGACTTCACGTCCTCAGGCACAAACACGCACATTTGTCCCTCGGCACCACCGGTTCCTCCTTCCCGGTGGGCCTCGCCTTCAGCAGGTCTGGAGGGTCCTTGGCAATGGGTTCTTTCAGGGTCACCTGGGCCTTTCTCCAGGCTGTGTGAAAGAAGGGAGAAGCGGAGAAGGAGAAAGGACCAACGGGGACAGGCGAGAAATGGCAGTGTGCTGGCCCTGGACCAGGCCTGGGCCCATTTTCACTCCAAAAGAGGACAGGCGGGCGTTTCTTTGAAAAAGAATAATGAGGTTGTTTCCTCCACGCCTGGGCTCCAGTTCCTGTTGGACTTTGCTGCCACCTAGTGGCCTGGTTGGCATTTCCTCCGCTCAGAGACCAGCCTAGGGATCGGGCGTCTCTCCAGGTCCAGTAGGCAAACCAGGGAGCCTTCTCCAAGAAGCTTCTCTGCCCTAGCGCGCCCTGATTCTGTGGCCCATCAGCTAGGACAGAGGAGCAGCACAGATTCACGACCTCACCCAGCTGCACAGTGTCCTAATGCCGTGGCCAGCAAGTAGGAGGGCCAGGGCTGGCGTGGCGGGGCGCCTGCCTGGGCAGAGCGGTGTGTTGCTCCTAGGGCACCGTTTTCCCCAGCTGCCCTCATTCCTGAACGCCCTGCTCACTAGAATGCCGGCGCCCCCTCACATCTGGCCACAGCCCTTGTGCAAGACTGCAGCTCCTGCAGTGTATAGGTATGCGGATTCTTTCTCTCCCTTTCTCCAAATTTAAGGCAGTTGTTTCTCCCTTATAGTTAGCTCATTTCCACCTAGAAACATAAACATGACATCGAATGTCCTCTCTGTGACCCTGCTACTATAAACCAGTCCCTGGGAGTGATGAAAAAGGGGTATGTGTAGATCGTCAGCTGTGTTTTCCTGCACTGTGCACCCACAGGTTTCTCTCCTTTAGCAAAAGGACGCACTTGGTTTCTGTCTCCACGGATCCTACCAGCTCCAGACTTGCAGATCTGAGCTCTAGTACCCAGAGATTACATTAAACCCGAACTCCCTTCTCCTGTCTGCCCTCCAACCTCTTTTTTTATCTTAAATTGTAAAGTACACATAAATTTTTCTGTCTTAACCATTTTAAATGTATAGTTTCATAGTTCGAAGTGCATTCACATCACTATGCAACAATCACTACCACCAATCTCCAGAACTCTTCTCATCTTGCCAAATGAAACTCTGCGCCCGCTCAGCAGTAACTCTCCACACCCCTCCCTGCAGCCTTGGGCAGCCGCCACTCTGCTTCCCGGTTCTGTGGATTCGCCCACCCCAGGAGCCTCGTGTACGTAGAACCACACAGTATTCGTTTCTGTTCCTGGCTTATTTCACTGAGCGCCATGTCCTCCGTGTCCGTCCATGTTGTTGCTTGTGTCAGAATGCCCTTCCGTGTTAAGGCTGAATAACACTGTACGTACACACCACATTTTACTCGCCCACTGGTGCTGATGGACCTTGGGTTGCTCCTGTCTTTTGACGATGGTGGGAACGCTGCTAAGAACATTTATGTGCAGACAGCTGTTTGAGACCCTGTTTTCAGTTCTTTTGGGTATACACCTAGAAGTAGTATTACTAGGTCACAAAATAGTTCTATTTTTAATCTTTTGAAGAACTGCTGTATTTTTTTCACTGTGGCTACATCACTTTACATTCCTACCCACAGAATATGCGTTGCAATGTCCCCACATCCTCACCCACATTTGTTGTTTTCTGGTTCTTTGACGATGGCCATCCTAACAGATGTGCAGAGGAACCTAATCGTGGTTCTGGTTTGCACTTCCCTAATGGTTAGTGACGCTGAGCATCTTTCCCTGTGCTGGTTTGCGATTTGTGTGTCTTCTTTGGAAAAATGTCTATACCAGTCCTTTACCCATTTTTATTTTTTTAAAGATTTTATTTGTGTGTGTGGGGGGGGTAATGGAGAGGGAGAGAAACATCAATGTGTGGTTGCTTCTCACATGACCCCTACTAGGGTCCTGGCCCACAACCCAGGCATGTGCCCTGACTGGGAATCGAACCGGCGACCCTTTGGTTCAAAGGCCAGCATTCAATCCACTGAGCCACACCAGCCAGGGCCCTTTACCCATTTTTAAATAGGGCTGTTGATTGTGGTCATTGAGTTGACCTCTTCAACCTCTTTTCATGTCACTGTCGCACTTAATTAGTATCCTAGAGACATGTAGATGGTGTCTTTCTCAAAGATATACACTCTTTCCTGCCTTTTGTAGTTGCTGATCCGTTTGCCAGGAATGCTCGTGTTTCGGCTCCACCCATAGCTGGCCCCTCACTCTTTTAAGAACCAGCTTAAATGTCACCTCAGAGAGTCTTTCCTGACCACCTGTCTGAAGCCATTGTGCTAATTTAACCTCACATCACTGTTTCTTTCCTTCCTAGAACTTAATCATAACCTGCAATTGCCTTGTTTGTTTACATATTTACTTGGAACTTGCATTTACATGGGACACAAGTGCCAAGGAGGTGCAGAGACACCACCTAACTGGGTCACGGCAACAGGCCAGGGCTCCGTGTAGTAGCTGGCACATAGTCTGGGCTCACTATTTACAGAATAAATGAATTCCTACTATGGGGGCGTCTAGGGAGAAAGCAGGGTGATGTGTGGCCCCAGCTGGAGTTTAACCTGCCAAAGCTAGGCTTCATATCAGAGAAGAGATCACAGGAATTTTCTAGTGCCCAGTCTGGGCTTTCATGCCTGAGTACTAAGGAACACAGCACTATTAAAACCATGGACATGGCTTTAGAGGTGCCCCGGAGAACTGGGGAGTCCTCCTCCGTGTCTCCGCAACAGAGACAGACTGTGGTGGTTCGCTGTGGCCACCGCACGCCTGGCCATGTACCTGAAGTATGAGCCAGCTCCGCTGAAGTCCTGTGAGGTGTGCAGAGTACTTGGGATGCTAGGGACGGCTTGGGCTTTGTCGCTCTCCCTGGTGCCAGGTATATCAGGGAGAGCAGTCAAAAGGCAAAAACAAACTTTCCATATTGCAGGACATTAGCAAAACCAGAATTTTTTTATTTAAAACTATGTTCAAAGGCTAATAATGCCATAGTGAAACAACCCGAGCATAGTTGAACCAAACTCTCAGGGAATTACAGGAACCTCAGCCAACACAAGCAGGTCTGGATAAATGCACGCGATTTATACATGAGCACAAGAGAAGGCACTCTGGCCCCAGAGAACCAGGCTGGGGGACGAGAGGGAGAAGCAGAGAAAGGACCCTCCGGAGGGGCAGGCACACCCACACCACTCAGAGCCCTGGACCCTAGAGGGCCTCCCGAGCCGTCTACCCTGCCGCAGCCTCTTGCCCGTTCTGAGCCCCCAGGACATAGCCGTGTCCGTCAGCATCACAGCCACCCGTGACTTGGCCCCTCTCAGGGCCTCTGGGGCAACTTAGCAAGGCTCAGAGAATGGGTCTGCTCTCCCCACCCTTCAGCAAGGACCAGGGAGGGGAGACTCTAGGGAACGTAATACTATGTCCCCCAAAACAGGAGAAAAGGAGTGATGAAGGGGGCTGGTTTCCAAAAAAGGATGAGCATTCATCCAGTGTGGCACTGAAGGAAACGGAACAGTGAGTTTCACCTGAGACACGCAGGTTGGGTGCAAGCAACCCACAAGGCCGGGCTCAAAAATTAACCCTAGACCCCAGCCCTAGAGACCTGCAGACTGAGCCTAGGGAGTCGTACCGTCAGTCCCTCCAGTCCTCACTGGGGCTTGTCACAAGCAGGACAGATGGCCATGGCTCTGTAGTGAATAATTTCCACTTGGACTTCTCCCCAGTTAACCTCTCAGGTGTCTGAAAATGGGCAACGGTGGCCATTTCTGACACCACTCACCTCATCACCAGCGACCTTCCCTGATGCTGCTGGCCTCACCACAGCCCTTACAGAACTTCCCAAGTCACTGTGGCAGCATGTGGGGCCCCTAGGGAGAGCAGGCCAGAGTTCTGAGATACAGAGGAGCTTTTCAGACTAGAGGAGACCTTGACCGAGAGGGAGGAACCTCTAAATCAGAGCCACAACTGTTTATACCTTCCATCCCCTCCCTCTCTTGTTCCCAAAGGTATCAGACTGACTGCCTTGGTCCCTGCACTGTACCAGAACTACTTTGGACACCTCGGCCTTTTGCATGGAGAACAAAGGCTATGGAGTGGCTACAGGTAATGTAGGCATCATGCCCAGGCCCCAGCCATGCCTCCCCGACGAGCTGCTCTTGGCCATGCCAAAGAGGCAGGCAGGCAGTCAGGCAGAGAAAACAAAGCAGTACCTCGGATCAAAGCCACCACCCTGGTCATACCTACTTTCCTCCTGCAGCACTGTGGAAGTGTGTGTGCACACCAGGGGCAGATCTGGTACCGGTCTGCGATCAAAGGCCCTGCTCCCCTGCCCCACAAGGAAGTGGCAGCTAAGGGATGGGATTCCAGACCTCTGTTCCCCTTCACAGCCCCGGCCACTGCCCCTGCTCCGGCAGTGTCCTCGCAGGGTTAGCCAGCCTCCTCGTGCGGAGCCTCAGCACACTTTTTCTTTTAACGTCAACCAAGGCCATGCTTATTGACTTCAGTGTGAGGGGAAGGGAGCGGGAGAGAGAGGGAGAGATGTATGGGAGTGAGAGAGAAACATCGATCGGCTGCCTCCCACATGTGCCCTGACCAGGGACTGAACCTGCAACCCAGGTATGTGCCCCGACCGGGAATAGAACTCGCAACCTTTTGGTTTCCGAGATGATGCTCCAACCAACTGAGCTACACCAGGCAGGGCAAATATTCCTTTCTTGATGGAGTCCTGGCCACAGGCCCCTCCCTCTCCCCTTCCACAATTTGCCCCCACCTCCCCCCAAGTCTGCCCTAGGCCTGATGGGCAGGTACCTGGACCCCTGCAGAGAAGTTCTATGGGCCAAAGAGCAGGGACTCTCTTTGTATGTGGGGAGAGAACAGAGCCCGCACTCGTGGCTTGGGCACTGGCCTCCGTCTCAGCACTGGACTGAGCCATGGGACGAAGAGCCGCCTCTCACATGTCAAAATACAGCTCCTGTCCCCTGGCATGGCCCTGGTGCCCTGCCTGGGTGCCAGAACTGTTTCCGAGGAACGAGGTGATTTTTTTTCACTGAACTGGTTGCTGAAGCTTAGTGTACAGGATTCCTCAGCTGGTTCTAAAAGTCTGGCTTTTTGTCTGAGTTCAAAAACTGTAGGAGCTTTTTAAACAGATACTTCAGTCCACTCATTAGAGGAAGCAGAAGAGTCGGGACTCGGGGCTGTTTTCCTTCACAGTCAGTCCCAGCACAGCAGCAGCGTCACGGACCCAAGGGGGCCGCTGAGGGACCCTTAGCACCCAAGGCATTCTTCTGGGCGGAGGGGGGACAGAGGCCGAGAGGCTGTTACCTGCACACAGGAGAGATGCCCGGATCAGAGGAAGGGCCTGGGCAGCAGAAAGGCCGACGAGGGCCCCCCTGCTGCCCTGGTACAGGGGGTCGGGTGGGGTCTGCGCACCCTGCCCAACCTTGCTTGGGGCCAGCCAGCCGGCAGGTTGAGGGCAGGGCCAGCCCAGTGAGGGCCCCGAGCAGCCCCGCTGTAGGTTTTGGTCCCTGTCC
>PVKM010021763.1:0-22323 GCA_004027735.1 Carollia perspicillata | reverse complement strand
AAGATTTAATAATTTCTTCAAGTCCTTCGAGTTTTAGGATTTTACAATCTCATGTTTTGACATAACATTAATTTGGATGAAATGTTCCTAGTACTAGGAGATCTCAATATTAGGGAAAAGCTGGTAAAAATGTTGAGTTCAGTTGATTGAAACATAACTTACTCCAGTCTATCATGTTAGTTAGAAATATGATTAATTTCCCAATAAATGTACCTTATTCTCACAAGGAGTGAGAAGGCTTCTAGTATTGTTTGCAGTTTTGTAACTTAAGTGACTAAGTCATTGCCCAGCAGATATTAGGTGCTCAATAAAGGTAGCATTTAGTGAATGACTACAAGAAAGAAAATCGACAAGAAAATTAATAAAAATGCAAACAAAAGCATATGTCCCTATTTGCCACACTAGATATTGATAGATTTTCTTATAATCTTTCAAAAAACAATTCAATACTCCCTCTGGGTACCTTTATCATTGAATGTTTCACAAGCCATTTCTTTCTTCTCTTCCAGTATGTGAGAATATAACACCATATGAATTATTCCACACGATGAAACTAAGGTGCCTGGGTATTATAACCCTTACAAGCTACAGCAATTGAAATATAGTTTGACAGAGTTAAGTTGCAGAATGTAAAATACATATACACCCTAAAGTAAAAGAAAAGAATGTATCTGTTACGTACAAGAGGATGTGATGAAGCGTGGAGTCAAAGAGGACAACCTGGGCAGACACATCCTGAGCCTGTAGGACATGACTGTCACAGGAGATGCAACCCTGACTCTTAGCAATTCATGTATTTCTTATAAAATAAGTTTCTGTAAGTTTGCTGCTTCAAAACCTGCCTAGGCGAACAGCCATCAAATAGCCAATCATCTGATGCTCTGGGGTTGAATCTGGACTATAATGTTTACCATAAGGGTGATCATGATAATCATTTAAGTTCATGCAAGGCCTTTCTAAGGATGGAAGCGGTGATAGGAACACACAGGGGAGACCATATTTTAGCAACCGTTCCCCTATCGGAAGGGTTGTGGGCAACCATGCCTCTGCTCCCAAGGCACCAATGAGGCTGATGGCTTTAGAAAAGCACACAGCAAGTCAGCAAGAGGGTCACAAATGGAAGTGGCCTTTTGATGCCACTGCACTTATTCACCAGTAATGACTCGGGGATCTAGCTCTGATTCCCAGGACGGTGTGTCTAGTTCATGAAAACCGTCGTAGAAAGTATCGCAGCTTGAGGTTTAAATAAAGATATGAAAGATTAATGGAACCATGAAGAATAGGATTTGGATGAAAGCATATTTTTGGCAAGTTCAAATATTATAAATATCCAGACCCAAACCAGGATCTTGACACTTTTGTTAAACAGAAAAGTGAGGTAATCATTTTAAATGGATGTCTTAATAGAATTCATGAACAATTCTGCTAGATCATTCCACATTTCTTTTCGTGTTCAATGTTAACAGTCAACCTGAAGAGGTAAATTGTCATCA
Source organism: Carollia perspicillata (assembly GCA_004027735.1). NCBI lineage: Eukaryota > Metazoa > Chordata > Mammalia > Chiroptera > Phyllostomidae > Carollia > Carollia perspicillata. Next base: position 20,830 of record PVKM010021763.1, on the reverse strand, counting down.
TTCTCATTCCGTAGCTGAGGAAATTGAGCTTTATAGAACCTGTGCAACGTCACACAGCTAATGGGGGCTTAGTGCAGAGTGGGGCCCAGGGCTCATTTCTGAACAGTGTGGCTCAGCAGTCACAGTGCATGCTAAATGTGGGAGTTGAGCAGTTAAAACGTACAAGTCCAGAAAGTGATCTTCAAACAGATGAATACAGCCGTAGAGCAAGGCAGGCCAGGTATTTCGGGGCTTTGGTCAGCAAGCACAACACCAGATTGGTCATTAATCTCCTTTGTCCCATTCCAAATATAATTTCTGGACCTCAAGCAAACATGGGACCACCTACCTTGAAGGATATATTGTCTTTGAAAACCAAATGAAAAGATATCTTACTTATTTCACAGACCGGCACCCTGGCTTTACGTTACACTAGGCTTGAGGTGATTTCAGTTTTGGCCCTTAGGACGAGCAAAAGTGTGCCAATGGATCTGCAAAAAGAAATGCTCCCAAGTTACCGATTTTCTTTTTGAAGATCTGTATGAATTAGGCTATACTAATCAGCAAAACTATTAAATGTGTTTTGGACAAGAGCCGTGGGTTTATATCCTATTTCCAAATTATAAGCAGAAAACCTAAGGTAAGTAACTTGCACAAGTTCCTTCATTAAGGCAAGAACTGTGGTGGAACATAATAGAAAGATTGTTTAACTGGATACTAGGTCAAATGCTGCCCTTAATAGCTTGTGATCTCATTGTGGTTTTAATTTGCATTTCCCTGATGATTAGTGACATTGAGCATCTTTTCATATGTCTATTGGCCACCAGTATGTCCTCTTTGGAGAAGTATCTATTTAGGTCCTCTGCCAATTTTTAAATTGGATTGTATGTTTTTTTGGTGTTGAGTTGTATAAGTTCTTTATAAATTTTGGACATTAACCCCTTATCGGATATATCAGTGAATATGTTCTTCCATTCAGTGGGTTGTCTTTATTTTGTTAATGGTTTCTTTTATCTTGTAAAACCTTTTTAGTTTGATGTAGTCCTATTTGTTTATTTTTCTTTTGTTTCCCTTGCCTGGGGAGATATATCAGAAAAAAATATTGCTGCAAGCAATGTCTGAGATTTTACTACCTATGTTTTCTTCTAGTAATGTTATGGTTTCAGGTCTAACATTTAAGTTTTTAATTCAGTTTGAATTTATTCTAGTGTGTGGTGTAAGGAGGTGGCCTAGTTTTATTTTTCTGCATGTATCTGTCCAATTTTCCCCAAACCATGTATTGACTAAACTATCTTTACTCCATTGTATGTGTTATCTCACACTGACCAGAATGGCCATCATCAATACATCAATAAACAAGTGCTGGCGAGGATGTGGAGAAAGAGGAACTCTTTTTCACTGTTGGTGGGAATGCAGACTGGTGGAGCCACTGTGGAGAGCCATAAAGAGATTCCTCAAAAAATTAAAAATGGATCTGCCTTGTGACCCAGTGATTCCTACTTCTGGGATTTTATTTGAGGAAACCTGAAACACTAATTCGAAAGAATGTAAGCACCCCTGTGTTCAGTGCAGCATTATCTGTATTTGGCAAGCTATGGAAGCAGCCCAAGTGTCCATCAGTAGATGAGTGCATATAACAACTATGGGACATTTACACAACAGAATACTACTCAGCCATAAAAAATAAGAAAATGTTACCCTTTGCAACAGCATGGATGGACCTGGGAGACATTATACTAAGTGAAATAAGCCAATCATATAAAGACAAATACGATATGATTTCACTCATATGTGGAATCTAATGAACAACCTGAACTAACAAGCAAAATAGAGGCAGAATCACAGATGAAGAGCAGGATGACAATTATGGTGGGGGGAATTTAGTGGGTGGAGGGATTGAATAAAAAGGAAAAAGGACTCATGGACATAGAGAACAGTGTGGTGATTGCAGGGGGAGTGGTGTTTAAGGGGGATAAATGGTAATGAAAAAATAGAATTAAAAAATAGTTTGCAACCTAAGACAAGAACTTTACTTGTTCATAGCTTCTTCAGAAGCAAATGAAAGGATTGAACTAAATGATTTATAAAATACCCTTCAATTCCCCATTCACTCTATAAATCTATTGCAGGTTTGGATACAAGGTATGAGGAAAGATAATATTTGTTTAAAAAAATCCTTGGGATTAGCAGGACACCCTTCTTCTGAAATGATCAACACAATCCTAGATCATCAGTCCCACTTGGATTGTTAGCCTCTCAGGGGGTGAGAAAGAGCTCTTGGCACTTGTTTTGTCAAGGACCACTTAGAACAATGTGAGGGCCCTTCACAGGCAGTGATGTAATTGATGACGCCATTGAGAACTGTGGCAGGTCAATTACTGTCATTGCTCTACGAGTGCGAGGTGCACTGCTGCTGGAAACAATGTAACAATAATAATAATAATAATAATAATAATAATAATAATACCAATGATAAATAACAGTAGCAGCAGCAGTGGTATTAGAGGTGGGGTGATGATGGTGGTGGCAGCAGTAACAGTAGTAACAGTGGCAGCAGTGGTGGTGACAGTGGACTAAAAACACACCCTGACCTTCCACCTGTGGGGGCAAACACTGTCACCATGAGTATCAGACAAACTCTGCTCTGTTTGAGTGCAGAAGTCTCACCTTGCCCATTAAAATCTGTGCCAAACAAACTCTAAATATGTGGATTTGTGTTCTCATTCTTAGAATAGACAGCTAAAGAGAGTGACCTAATATTAAATGTACGAATTTTTTAGAAAAGCTATTTTATAGATATTAAAATAAGACTTTCAGAGATTTTCTAATGGCAAAAGCTACACCTAATACACTTTTAACTGAATGCATACATACATATATACATATTCTAATTATAGAACACATATTGCATATGTGTATGAAAAAGAGAGTTGTAGAATATCATATCTTGCCTTCTTTATAATTTATGTGTTTCTAAGTTTTTACAATATATATTTATGACTTTTGTCATGGGGAGGACACACAATGAGTGCCGCAAAAATCTGCTTAAGGATGAATGCGCCACTACAAGGACAGGGCAGCAGTAAAGAGAGAGCAAAACTGCACAGCTTACTGCGGGGAGCAAGCTGGCCTTGTCACACTGCAGTAGGTCTATCAATGTGGCACGGTATGTAAGCTGCTGCAGACACAGACCGAAGACTACAAAGGTGAGGGGGAAATTGCAGCGTGCATCTTCATTATCGGAGCAAACACTCAAGAAGACTGTGAGAGCAGAAACAGAGAGATTCCGCTCACTCCGCCCCTGCTCGTTCACCAGGTTCCCTGGTCTCCTTTGTTACTCTGCCGATCTGTAAAAGCAGTTGCTTCATTATTTCATGTATAACATTTTCAGTGTCCTAGAAAGTGATTTCATAAAAGTGTTCTTTAACAAAGATTTGAAGGGAAAGTTGTGTTGTGATTTCCCAGTGGGGATTATTTTTAACCTGCAGGAAATCTTTTACTTCCATAAATTGTTAGGTAGCCAGGTATATCAATGGCCCAAACCAAATTCATCTGTCTAGATTTGCAAAGTGATCTTGGCACAATAAAAAACAAAAAACCGCCTGCTGTGTTCCAGATATTATATAAAGCTAAACAGGATGTCCAAACCTGACACTCCTCTTTTACTGAACTAAAAAAAAAAAAAAGAAGTTTCATATTGCTGAGGAGATGTTGCACTGTAAGACAGCAATTCAGATCTATATTAGACTTTTGCATATATTATTCAAGGTTGTTGGATTGAAGTTTGCTTTATAAGACATAAAATTTGCCTACACTAGCAAAATAAAGTAGCTTAAGTTGGCAGCTTATATATAAAACAGAACACTAGAATGCCACAAAACAAATATTGGGGCAAACTCTAAGTAAGAATTATGTTTTCTCTGTAATGAGATTTTTAAGTCTCAGAACTAAAAGGCCTATTTGTAGAAGTGGATGATCCTTGTTGAAGACGTGATCAGATTCGAGTCGTTGGGAACCTGGCTCACAGCAAGTGCATCCTGCTGTTTCTGCACTGGCCTGTCCCAATTAGTGGGATCAGTACAAGTGGTAGAAGCAAACCTAGAGGGAAAATTAGATTTAAAATGTGCCTGTGTGCCTTACCATGCTAAACATACACACGCCAGGGAATCCAGACACTTCACTCCTGCATATTTACCCATGAGGAATGAAAACGTAGTTACACAAAGATGTGCACAAATAGTTAGAGCAGCTGGAGTTGCAATAGCCGAGTAGTGAGAGTGACTCACCAGGGGAGTTATGTAACTGTATGTCCACTTAAACAAGTATGGATACAAGTTACCACATGGATGCACCTCAAAATAATTTTGCTGAGTGAAAGAAGCCTAATCATACATACTGTATGATTCATACATACTGTAGAATCATACTGTATGATTCTATTTATACAACATTCTAGGAAATACCAATCAATTTTCAGCCACAAAAATCAGATTGGTAGCTGTTTCGTGTTTGGGGGAGGAAGTGATTATATTACAAAGGAGCACCAGTAAGTTTTTGGTTGTGATGTATGTTTCTTATCTTGATTGGAGTATAACTTCAGGGTTATATTTGTGTGCCTATAAAATATACTGAACCATATGCTTTAATATGCAGTTTATTAAATGTCAATTTTATATCAGTAATTCTGTCAAAACTTTGCAGTTAACGATTAAAATGCACACATGCACACATATTACATAAAGTAACAATTGTTTGCTGTAAATGGGACCATGTGGTGTGAAGTTCTGTTGAACAAGTATATGAAAACAGTACTGAAAGTTAATTTTTAATCAACTAATATTCAATTTTTTGCTATTTAATAAAATGGACCTTAATTCATAGTAACTACATATTCACCAAAAGTGTTTAAAGTTTTCTTATCAATATTAATGTTAAATGTTAAATTGCTGTCAAAAATGAGCTTCAGTTCACAGACATCAGAGATGCTTAAAGTTAAAAAATCATTAAATTTTAGTGAGAATAACACGAACTGGAGGCTTTTCTATGGGGACATCGGTATGAAATGACCACTGATAAGAGTAGTAATATATTATAACAGCAATATGATTTTTCCATCATTTAACTGTATTTATAAAAACACCAAACCAGACTTTATACATTTTTACTACATTCAAGGTATGGTTTAAAAAAATTTAGTAGTAAAACCCCTTTCCAAAATGAAATTATAGAATGCTAATGTTAACAACATGAAAAGGGAATAGGTAACTCTCTGACCAAAGCATAAAGCTGTGAAGCTGGTGCGTGTGCGTGTGTGCCCGTGGTGTGAAGCTGGGCAGTCAGGTCATGCCCCTGCTCACCTTCTCCTGCGGTTCAGGAAATAACTTCGCTCATGCCGATTAACCAAAAACCACTGCGCAAGTTCCTCTGTGCTATCACCTGGGGGAGTTCACTCCTCCACCTTTCACCAGAAGTTGGTCCATTTCAGTAAGGAATTGTCAAACTCCTGGTTAAAAGTGCAGAATTAAATATAATTACAAATACCTACAATTCCTCTTGTGTGTGACTCATGTGACTGTATGTTTAGTTGATTTTAAAATAACACAGTAAAACAATAAGTTAGTGATAACAATTCGGCATCTGCTTTACGCAGGTGTTGCTCTGTCCTATCTTGTTCAGTAACTTTCCTCTCTCTTATTACTACCCCCTTCTGGATTTATCTAGAAGTACTCTTAGATGTCACCAGCCCAAAGCTCGGCATGTATGGATAAAAATGTCATTTTGAAAGTCCACTCAAACTCTCTTTGGATGAACAATATTAACATCATCTATTTACGACACGGAAGATGTATGTTAAATAAAACTAACCATAACATACTAAGACCAATACTTTCTTTCATAATCTCACCAAAATAAATTGTAAGCACTGTTCAACCAAATTGATATGTCTTACCTTTCAATCTCATCTTTTATTCTTATCTTTCTGCTTATTCAAAGTAATTTAGTATGCCAAATTTTATTATTAACATTGTTCTGTCTTAAAATTCCCTTTTCTCTTCAGATCTTATCCATTATCCAGTAACCAGAAATAAAATGTGGTCTCTGGAAAGGAGATATTGCATAAAAAATTAGTTTTACAATGAGCGAGAGAATCTTCCTTGGGACAGGATTGTGCCAATGTGGCAAGATGAAAAAGCGAGCCATGTTCTGTCTCAGAGAACTCGCGGGTTTCATTTGATTAACTTCAGTAACTGGGGTGTGTGTGTGTGTGTGTGTGTGTGTGTGTGTGTGTGTGTGTGATATTATTCTTTGTAAATTTGGAGGTTTCAAAATTCAAATAGAAAAAAATTAACACTAGATACAGATTGCATTCAGAAGATATTTATGGAGTACTATGCATACAGTACAGCATATTTAGATTATGAAATTGTCATAAATTATATGAGGACACCATCTTCTCTTTTAGATGAAGATAAACTTCCTTTAGTTAGAAATCTTAAACAAGTAATTTTCTGTTTTTTTCCTTATATTTTATTTTATATTTATTTTTATTAAATTTACTGGGACAACATTGGTTAATAGGAGTCTACAGGTTTCTACGACACATGATCTGTTTAATCACATTGTGTGCCCACCACCCAAAGTCAAATCATCTTCCGTCACCACGATTTTGTCTCCCTTTGCCCTTCACTGCCCCCATCTCTACCTCACCATCTTTATGAAGCTAATGCAACTTAATCTAAGTTCTGAGTTTTAGTCAAAATTTAATGAATATTGAAATATATTATTCACATTTTCCTATCAACATACACTCTTATTTGTATAACGGTAAGCTTTTTGATCCATACCATTTGTCATGTTTGATTTATTTTGCTAGATTCTACAAGCTATCCCTTATTATTCTCTCACTAATATTCACAGATTGCTTTAGCTTAGTGCTAAAGTCTACAGTGCAGTGTACCTCAAGATTTTCCAGGATAAAACTTTTTTTTTATTCTTTATGTTGCTTAGACATCCTTTGATCCTACTCTAAGGGATCCAAATATGTCCAACCTGTGGCCCATGGGCTGCATGTGGCCCAGATGGCTATGAATGCCACTCAACACAAAATCATAAACTTACTGAACATTACGTGATTTATTCATGATTACATGCTGCAATGTATTTATAGTGTGGCCCAAAACAACTCTTCTTCTTCCAGTGTGGCACAGAGATGCCAAAAGGCTGCACGCCCCTGGATCTAAATACAGTTTTCACTTAAAGACTCTGTTCACTTATTTATTTTTAGAGAGTGGAAATGGAGGGAGAAAGATTGATTGATTGCCTCTCACACCGCCCCAACTGGGTACCTGACTGGGAATTGAACCGGTGAGGTCTTGGCTCACAGGCTGGCACTCGATCCACTGAGCACACCAGCCAGGGCAAGGCAGCTTTCACTGTAGACTTCACCTCTGGAATCTTTGAGTAATGCAGATAAAGGCTTCTGTATCATACATTCAGCTGAGTAAAGAGCAAGTTCAACATTTGTGGGCTACAAGTCAGAATAACTAGGTTCCCATAATTATTTTTCATTCATTCACTTTTTTATTTAAGAAGTTTTCATTAAAATGCCAGATACTGTGGTAGTTGCTAATTATAGAATGGCTAATAAAGAGCGGATATTATACCAAAGGCATCTCCCCATCTAATGGAATAATAACATTTATTTATTCTGTGACTCCGAAAAAGTTATTTGGTACTTGATTCCATGCACCGTACATTAAAGAGAGCTGTCCCTGCCTTCTCTATGTTCCACCTTTTATCTCTTCCTCATGGAACGTTACTATGGTCAACACAGATGACAGATGTAGATTGGACTCGATATACGTAAAGTCAGGCACACTTTCTGATTTTTAGGTAGCACCAGTTTTATAAGGTCTCTTTCTCAGTTCAGGGTTCTCACTGAAATTTTTTCTTCCTTCTTTCCTCAAATGGCAGTATAGGAAATAAATTAAGACTATGCCCACTGGAATGAAAAAAATATTAAATTCTAACCCTAATATATCACAATATGGCATTGGGAAAATATATTATTAAACTCCTTCAGTTTTGATATACCTATTTTACGGGATCATTATAAGGAATATATGAGGGAATGATATGCAGTACTTGATCTAGTGTCAGAACAGAGGACATACACAATTAAATATTAGCTCTCATGTTACTCTAACATATGTCAAGAAATATCAGCTATTATGTCTAATTAATCCTATCCTTGGAATGCTAAGTAAAAAATATCAAACTAGGAGACAGAGAATTTATCCTGGTTCAATCACTTACTGATCATGTTATTTTTAACTTTTAGAGACTAGATCCTTCATTCTACAAAGTGGGATTCATTGCATCGAAAAGGCCTGTAAAGTCTACATGAGTAAGTTACATTAAAACTATTAAAGTATGTTAAAAATATCAATTTGAAGGCAGATGTGAATATAGTTAAGAAATTATTAAATAGCATCACTTTTTACTTTCACTCATATTTTGTTTGTTAAATAATTAAAAACACTCAGAAAAACCAATTCTTAAAGAATCTAAGTTCGGCTCAAAAAGATAAATTTTGAAATCATTAAAGACAATGACTAGCCTCTCCTCAAAGTCAGAAGAGAGGACAAGAAAGGAGCAGAGCCCTGAAATGAGGTGGGAAGTAGCTCAGAAGGAGGCACTGCAAACATCCAGTCATCAGCTGAAGCAAGTGGAAGTACATAATACAAGCTGTGCAAATAGCCCAGGGTAGCAGGCCGGCGACTTTCAGACATTTTGTATTTCTCTCTGTGGAGTGCATTTGCCATCTAAACCCTAACTCAGATATCCTGTGTACATAACCTGGCACAGAGACGCGACGCACCTGAGGGGAGGCAATCAGAAGCCCTGCCCACCAAAGCCCTCTTTTCCACCAGCATGGAGGCCCCTGAGTAACTTCTTGGGAGGATTCAGTAAAACATATTAGCTCGAGAACTTGAGGTCAACAGTAAAATTATGTCAAGTTTCTTTATTAAACAAAGATCTTTATTAGCCTTTGGCCTAATTTTGGTAATTCACAGTTAAACAGTAGAATTAAAAAACACTAAATTATACTGCTTATAAATCTCTACACCTAATTTGAAGCACTGCATTTACAGCTAGGTCAAGGGCCGTGCTTCTTCAACACTCTGTGACTTAAAAAACTCTCTAAAGTTCTTTGCACATTTTCCTCATTGCATGCTTATGCAATGCACACACACATATACACACACAAGTGCACACATACATTATATAAACTATCTTAATATGACTGCCAGGTGGCATTTTACTTCAGAAGAAATCAATACTTTTGGAATAATCACGTGAAAAAAAGTTGTTGAGGTTGCAAACTCTGAAATATTTGCCCTAAGACAACCAGGGCAATTGTGTTACAAAAGAATTTCATGGCATTCTGCATCGATTCACAAATTAGAATCTATTATGTGTTATAGTTTTGTTTTTATAGAATGAACCTCATAAATTATATTATCGACTTTAATATTTTTGTTGCAACAACTGCCCAGAATGAGACTTTGAATTAATGTTGAATATGGTACTACCCTGCTTCCTGTGCCAGTAACTTCAATCCAGTTTTATTCCTGTCAAAGCATCTCCTCCACATGGAAGATCCCCAGTGAGTTCTGATTCTTCCGAATGAGACGTGGTATCAAGAACGGAACTAGGTGTGTTCATTGAGGCTAAGCTTTCCTTATTTCAAGACTTTTTAGTGGACAGCACTAGCAAATAAATTACTTTCAAGGATTATGATTTCATACTGATAAATACAATAGTATATTTGAAAACACAACATGGCAAAGTGGGATTTACTTCATAAATTTAACAACACTCCAATGCTAGAAGTTCCAATAAGATGACTCACCTTATTACTTGAAAAAGGTGAAAAACATACGATTTCTCCAGATACATTGAAAAACCTTTGACAAAGTTCAATACCTTTCCCTAATGAAAACATTCTATATAGAGAAAATTATGGCTACTTCCTTAATGTACTACATCCACGTTGCTCTAAAGCTAGCATGCCAGTTAAAATTACCACAGGCATCCCTATTAAAGTTAGAAACTAGGTGTAACCTAAACGGTCTCCGTTATCTAACACTAAGAAATAATCATAATTATTAAGGAGATCAGAAATAAACCATCTCTATTTGAAAGTGACATGATAATATACATGAAAAATGAAACATTTAAACAAACCAAATAAAACTAATGAGACCTCTGGTTTAAGTTGTGACATATAAAGAGCTTAGAAGTTGTCTTCACTATAAAATTAAAAAAAAAATGAACTAAAAAATGAATGGCTTTTCTTAGACCCATCGGAAAATCAAGGTCACAACACAAATTTCCACTCTAAAATCTGCAATGAAAGGTAAATAATGTGAAGAGAAACGCAACAGAGATAAGCTTACCAGGAGCAGAAGTAACTACAGCCATAAACTGTTGGAAGGCTTAAATGGTAATTTTTATAAATTGTTAAAAGCTGAGTGTGGACCACCATGAAACCGAGAAATTCCTGGGGGTCATGGCCTTAGAGAGGGACTACTCTTTCAAGAGTTTTACCTCCAGAAACCCCACCTACTGCTTACTGAGAAGATTGAAAACCAACAAAAAAGCTTCAGGTCTCTAGCAAGTGATAGGAAAGAAAGAATATTTTCAAGTATTCCTATAGCATCTTCTGTCCCGTAGGCCTCCTCTCCAGGTAAAAAGTACTTTACCAGATCCTTATCCACCTCAGGAGAAGTGAAATTACTCAACTTCAGACAATTCTAGACTTCCTGTCTCACCCAAGTCGGGGTGGGATTGGAATAAGAAACACTTACGAAGTTCCTATGCCAAGTGAAGGCCCACTAAAAGGCGTATTTAATCACAAGAATATAAAATGTTCCCCGCCCCATCTTACCATCGCATTAAAACAACAATCCAGTATAATAACAGTGGATTAAGCTATAAAGAGCTTCAAACGAAGGCTCTACTTATTAAACGGTTTTTGGGGAAAACCAAAGACAATAGAGAAGACAAAAACAGGGACACACAAGAAACCAAAGACTCTGATACCAAAACAATAAACATAGAGAAACTCCTAGGCAGAATTAACATAAAACTTCTCACTGAAGACTTATTTACTTCAATTCCTTACCCATATATTATGTCCAGTTTTCAAAAAAAGTTACAAGACACGCTAAATGGTAAACCAAAAACAGTCTGAAAAGAAAGCAAATTTCACAACCAGATTCAGATATGATTTTAGAATTATGTGCATTTAAAAAGAACTATTCTAATCTAAAAGGTAAACTAATACAAGAACTGGCAGGTATTATAAGCAGAGACATTAAAACTAAAAATGAATCAAAAGGAAATGCAAGAATTTAAAAACAAAAGTGAAGAGTTCCTTTGATGGGCTTATCGTTATATCAGGCATAGCTGAAAAGATTAAAATATGTGAGTTTTATGTTATGTCAGTAGAAACTTCCCAAATTGAAATGCAAAGAGAAAAAAAGAATAGGAAAATTAAAGAAGAACATTTATGAACTAGGACAATTAGAAAAGATATAATAAACAGGTAATTAGAGAAAGAGAAAAGAAAATGGAGCAGAAATATCTTTCTTAATAAAGGCTAATAATTTTAAATAATTAATGAGAAATAGTAAACCACAAACATTAAAGATGAAGTTAAGTTATCAAAAAAGTATACCTAGGCATACCTAGGTATATCATATTCAAACTGCAGAAAACCAAGAGTGAAGAAAAAGATCTTGAAAAAAGCCAGCCTAATAATATCTATAAAGGAGAAAGCATAAAAATTATAGGTAACTTTTAATCAAAAACTATGCAAGGAAGAAGAGTGTAATGAAATGTTTAAAATGTTTATAGGGAGAAAAACAACCAGCCTTGAATTCTATAAAAGGCAAAATTACTATTTAAAAGTGAAGAACAAATTAAACATTTCTCAGACAAACAAAACAAGAAATTTGTCACCAGCCAATTCACACTTGAAGAAATGATAAAAGAAGTTCTTTAGAGAGAAGGGAAAGTTTAAAGAATGAGCTTCAGACAAAGACTAGATGAAAGTAAAATAAAAACCATTTATTTTTCTTATTGTTAACTTATTTAATGTATAAAGTTTGTTCAAAATAATATAGTTATGATATGTTGTATAAAAGTAGCTTATGGAAGGAATTGGAAATACTTTGTTAAAAGATAACTTCATTAGCTGTCATGCAGTATAAGGTTATGTGAAATTGGACTTAAATTAATTGTAAGTGTATATTGCAAGCTTTAAAGCAACCACTACATTTTTTGAAAAAAAATATATAGTTAATATGCTGAGACAGTAAGAGGTCAGAATCATTCAAAAGACTGACAGGCTCATCTTTACAATAAAATATTATTCATAAATATAAAGAAAAGAACCCTCAACCTTTCAACCTTTGAAAGGACATGGATGGATTTTAAATACTTGTTTGTTAATTGAAACAATCCAACCTGAAAAGGCTCCTTCCTATATGATTTCAGTTGTATATTACTCTGGAGCAGAAAAATCAGAGAAACAATAAAAAGATTAGTGGTTTCCAGGAATTAAGGAAGAGAAGAGGAGGGTCAAATAGGTGAAGCTCAGGGTAATTTTAACAGAGTGAATGTATTCTTTATGACATTGTAATGGTGGGCACGTGACACTATAAATTTGTCAAAAACTATATGAAGTTACAGCACAAAGACTAAAGATTAAATATGCAAACTTTAGAAAGTAATTTAGTAGGTTGGGGGATCCCAGAAGAAATGCAGAGTATGACAAGAATACAGGGTAGGGCAAAATAGGTTTACTGTTGTTTGTATGGAAAATAATACATGAATAATTAATAGTACAAGAGTAAAATCTATATTTCACATACTCACAACTATAAACCTACCTTTGCCTCACCCTGTATTTAACTATATTAATAAGATCTCACTGTAGGTGGGGTTTGCAGAGGTGTTTGCCCAAGAAACTTTAGAAATAAATATAATCTATAAGAATAAAGTCAAAAGAAATTATAAGGAAGAAATAACCATTGTCAATAAAGCTGCTTCCTGTCAGGGACAGGTTAAGAATTCTGACACTGAATAGTTGGGTAAATGAATAATGATGACAGGAGACACGTTTTTCACTGGTAGAGTGCGAGCTTACAGATGGACAGGAGGAGGAGGCTGGAATAATCCATGCAGTAACAAACTGCAATTAGAGACCAATGTATGAACTCCTGTTTAACTAAATACAGGCATAGATTACTACATATAGAAATATATACATATACAGACACGCACATAGGTGAGTCTACACAAATACACCTGTTTTCTTGCTCTGTCAGCTGAGAGTGTCTAAGAGAAATGACACCTTAGTAGCAGTGAGCACACTTAGCACCCATTATGGTTTCTAATGGTTTCTCCAAGAAAGGTAGCAGGGCTTCTTGAGCAATGGCTACTTCTAGGAATAGGAAGAAAATATAGAAGAAATTGAAGTAACTCATATTGTCAAAATATAAGGAAGGGCTAAGGAATGTCGAAAATTCCTGTTGTCAAAGGGACACTGGAACCAAATAAAGGAGTTCTGATGCCCAAGACTGGAAAATGTGAGCTGCAAAATAAGTGAAGAAGTACTAGATTATAACTCAGTGTATGAAATCAATACTTATGCATCCATACTAGAAGAAAGAAATGGTTTAATACTTAAATAAATTGGAGATAATCCATATCTCCCTTGAATAATTCCAGCTAAATCGATTGGATAGTCTGTCCTCAAGGAAGGAAACACAACTCCCACTCCTTAAGTATGGGCTACACAGTAGCTTACTTTCAATGTGGAGGAATAAAAAGGGTAAAAATTAATTTCACTGTGAAGAAACCATGATCTCTGCCAGGTGATTAATGTCAGCGTCAATGGTGATAAGTAATGTTGATAGTATGAACAACAAAAATGATTCAATAAAAATGGCACTTCATCTTTGTACCGCCCCAATCTCACAGATGCAGTCATAAAAAAATCTCAGTAAAAGAGCAGTAGGAGGGTATCATACTAATACCTCATCAGTAATTCTCAAAACTGTCAAGGTTCCCTAAAACAAGGAAAGTTTGAAGACCGTGACAGACATGAGGGCTACTAAATGCAGTATGGTATTCTGAATAGGATCCTAAAACTGAAAAAGGACATATGATAAAACCTAAGGAAACCTGAATAAAGTATGGACTTTAATAATAATGAAACAGTATCCATTCATTCACTGAAATATATGTACCATATTAACATGAGAAGTTAATAATAGTGGAAACTGGGGATAAGTTATACCTTCTCATTTTATCTGTAAAGCCAATAAGATAAGGCCTTTTTTTAATAAAAATCAGGATATAATAAGATAGAAAATTAAAATAAACATTAGTAACCTTTATATAAGCAAATAATAACTACAAAGGCAATATAATGAAAAGAAAATGATCTAAGTGTATTAGAAATAATAACATTTAAAAATAAACTGAGTAAAAAATATGCTAAATCTCTCTGAGAAAACCTTTAAATTACTACAGAAAGACACAAAGTATACTTCAAAAGACAGAAGGGTGCCTTATGAATTACATATAGAAAGATTCAATATCACAAATATATAAATTTTCCCAGTTAATAACACTATTCTAAAGAAAAATACTACTAGATATTTTCAGGAACAAAATTCATGGAAAAAAATCTAAGGAAATTTAGAAAATCCCTGAAAAACAAAAAGATCAATGAAGGAGGACTAACTTGATCAGAAAAGAAAAAAAAGATATATGCACTAAATGCTCTAAAATTAATATGCCTGGTTCTCACATCCACAGAACAATGTAACAGAAAGGAAATCTAGAAATAAATCTATGTAATATGGAAACTTGGTATTTAATAAAGATGAAATTACAAAGATCTTGGACAAAGATGCACTTTTAAATAATGAAGTTAGGACAACTATATAGTCATTAGCATAGATAAATTGGATATAAGCCACATACTCAACAGCAGAATAAATTTCAAATGAATCAAAAATATAACAGTTAATAAAAATAAATTAGCCAAACAGTAAAAGAATACTTAGGTATATTATTCATATCATGGTTGTGGGTAAACTATTTATTATGACTGAAAAAATACAATAAAATGAAAAATGGAAAAATTCAGCTACTGTACATGAATATGTTTAAAGTGCTTAGAAAAAATGCCATAAGCAAATTTTTCAAATACTGAACAGATATTTTCTCTTTTTCTACACTTACTAGGCATATATATATATATATATATATATATATATATATATATATATATATATAATGGCTACAGACAAACACAATCATAAATTTAGTCTACATTATTAATATTTTCCCCACCCCTGTTGGGAACTGCCCTGCCTTGTTTCAGCAGCTGTAACCCCTGCCCCATGACTAAGGCTGAGTGAGCAACCTTCAGACCATAAGCCACTAAGGAGGCAAATCTTATCTCCCTGGCAGCGGAGCCACTTGTGCTCCTTTTACTTCACCCTACCTGGCTCCCAGTGCTTGACTGGTTAGCCAATGATGGGGAAGATTCCCCAAGGGGGGAATGAGCTAAGACAGGCACAATCACAGGGAGGCCCCAGGGAAGGACTTGGGGGGATATAGCAAAAGGGGGTGATGGACCCTTGCCCCTTGGCTTTGACATAGCCTAAGTCCTCATTCTGTCTGCAAGAAGTCTCCTAATCTCTTGGCTGCCGTATTTCCCCTACCTGACTTAAGCCTGAAACAATGACAGAGGGTGGTGCCATGCCTCCCCCGCCCCCCCCACCCCCCTGCTGGAAAGGGTGGGTTCCCCGGGTGATCAGTCCTTAAAAAGAATACTCAAAGTCCTGTGAGACCTGTTTTGGTTAGAATGCTTTCAACTAAATGATAAGGGTCAAGCAGGAAATGAGTTTATTTCCCAAAGTTTTGTAGCCCTTTAGCTAACTGACCCTGACTCAGAATAAGCCCTCGTAGGTCTTTGTATGTTATCTATTGTTTGATCCTTACTGCCTAACAATGATTAACGAACTTTACCTGTATTCCTGTGCAAATTGAAACTCAATAAAAACCTGTCAAAGCAAGGGCTGGGGCGCTCTGCCCTTGAGAGAGTAGTCAAGCAGCCCCTTTTTCTCCACAGGACTTGGTAGTCCTTGTGAATGTATCTTATCTCATCCATAACATCGTGGACAATGCAGGCTGGTGTCTGTGTCACATCCCTTTCTTGAAAATCAACAGTACAATAGACAAACCTCTGATTCAGAGCATTCGCCAGTTTCTAACACATCAGGAATCTCACATGGCCTGTTTCATGCCATCAACGTGACATGACCAAAGGCAGAGTTGAGAAGAGAGGAATGTCAAGCCAGGAGAATAAGTCTTTTGGTTAGCACCTGTTAGCACTCACTGGGAAGAACACCTTTTTCATTGCCCTCTCTCCATAAGTGCTGGGGAATCTTGCTTGTCCATTACTGTCTCAGTTCACATAGTTTACATTGGGGAGTATGTATACTAAGGTACGTAAGACAAAATAAATGTGTCCTCTTCGTGGCATGAAGAAGTTGAAAGAAAAAAAAGGAAGAGAAGAATGACACAACAACATGGGAGTACTTTTACAGTGACAGATGTAAATGTAGTTAGGAAATGAAAGATTCATGAATGTATCACCTTTGCTTAGTATGTATCATTTAATTGTAAGTTAATATAATTTAGTTTTAATAATGACTGTGTCTAAATAAAACTAGCTCAGCAAATTCCTGAGATTTTAACAATTGGATCTCAGCACACCACTGCTTTGCTGTTTCCGGATACAATTCAATGAGATACAATATCCTCTCTATCACGTTTTTGAAAAACATGTTTAATGTAAATCTAATCACAAGTAAACAATAAGGAAAATCCAGAATGTGTGAGATTTAATAAGCCCTCTTCTTAGAATCTTCAAAAAATGCCATGAGAGAACAAGAAAAAAAACTTGGAGGACTGTTCAGATCAAAGAAAACAAAAACAAAAGAGACATGATAGCCAAACATAGTACATTGGAAAGGGTGGGGCAGGAAACTAGGAAAGTTTAAAAAAATGAAAAGGATATTTAAAATATTTTGAGTAAGGGTCATATAGTAAATAATGTAACATTTATATTAAATTGCTTGAGTATGGTAATAATATTGAGATTAATTTGGAGAATAATCCTATTTTTATGAGATAGAAGGTCACCAAAAAAAAGTTTGTGCATAGATGTATAGATAGAAATAAACTATATATATGTATCCATATACAAAGAGAGAAAGCAAGGTAAAACAGCAATACTTGTTGAAACCAAGGTGAAACATTACTCCCAAGATGAAAAAAAGTCCTGTAAAGTCTTAGTATATGAAAGAAAGCAGGTTTATGTATATGTATATATGTATGTGTATATATACTTATTTCAAATTTAAACTTTTAAAAGTAATGAAATTTGCAAAAAGTAATGAAATTTGCAAAAAGTAATAAAACTTTAGCCTTAAATCCAGAATAATAATTTTAGTTACACACTGTATTAGAAACCTGGCAATTCACTTTATCTATATTATCTCAAGGCCCTAGGCCACATTATGAAATAATAACTCTCAATTTATAGATAAGATAATAATCTTTAAATAATGAATACCTTTGATCAGTAATATAATAGTTTCTACAATCTGTATGGCTAAAGAAAAGCTGTTTCCATAAGGTCAAACCTTTGGTATATGCAGAGAAAACACTTATAATGACTCTTTATGTGTTTTCCCATTTAATGATCAAAAGATTTATTTCCAGGACTGATGGACAATGGTCAGATGTATGAATCTTTACACATTACTCTCTCTGAATGAATGTAATTTAAAATCAATCTTCATTTCTTTACAGTTTCAAATTTCAACACTAAATAACCAGGAAAGTCCAAATTCCCCCCAGGCTTTCTGGTCATATTATTTTCCCCTGCAGTGTGTGATTTTCTCCTTGTTACCGAATGAAGGGAATTCTAAAATCTGATAGATAAGCAATGCAATCTTTTACACCATTTTCTGAGATTCATCTCAGATTTATGGTTGCACACTTACAGATAACATGATGCAGAAATGTTGGGCAGGAAATAAAACTGAATTTTCCCCTTTCTTACTTCAGTGGAGTACAATTTCCATTTATTCACACTGTATTTCCTCATGCAATATGTTCTTCAGACCAAAGGCTATAAATCTGAAAATATTTATGGGCAAGACTACCCCTGATGCCATTTATACCTTGCTGGCATTTTGTTCCAGCTCCTCAGAGTCACTCATATCTCATATGAATGGCTTGCAACATGTACTGACTTACAGTTTTCCCTGTTGAATGAAAGGTCCTTCTTTAAAGGACTACAGTTCTCTTAGTTTTATTTATTATTAATAACACAAAATTGCTAATGAGTTCAAAGAAAATTTGTTATGAGTGTTCAGAGTTTCCCAACTCTGAGTTTTCCAGGTTTTACAAGTCAGTTTTTTTGTAATTAAATAATAATTAGCATACACTATTATATTAATTTCCAGTGTATGAGATTGATACCAGTCAGTTTTAAATTTTGAGAGTTTTTTCTCCCTCTTTCCTATGCCTATTTCTTTTAGAAAACATTTTTTAAATTCCCAATGAAGATATGTTTTTTAATTTGAGAGAGAGAGAGAAACATCAATATGAGACAGAAATATTGATTAGTTGCCTCCAGTACACATTCCAATCAGGGATTGAACCCACGATGTTTTGGTGTATGGGATGATGTGCCAACCAACTGAGCCACTTAGCCAGGACCCCAGCTATATTTCCATAAAACTATTCAATACATTCAAATGACAACATTTGTCTACTACAATAGAGAAGAATAATTGTCCTTCTCAATGTGGCCATACATTTGTCAAGCAGGGGTCAGGCAGACACTGCAAACGTGGCACTGCTCCAGGTGTAAAGAAGAAGTAGTGGGGGGGTGGTCTCAAGTGTTCCTTGAGATGATATTTGGATCAGACAAGGAAGGAATATCCTTGATTGAACTCCAGGGAAGGGGCTTTGTCTTTCCCTGTTCTCATATTCCCTAGTAATTTGGTGAGGGACCAGGAGAATGGAAGACACATGTTACAATAGGGGTTGTTGAGTTTCTGAAAGTGGTCTTACTACTGAGTACAGGGATTTTGCAGTTGTATGTTGGGCATCCCGGGTGTTGAGTATCAATGTTTCCTTGATACTTGATACTCAACTTGATATCAATGCTTCTATCAAAGCTGTAGACCTTTAGGAGAGGCTAAGATTTTGACCATTTTCTTTTTTTTATATACAGGGGATGGACCGATATTTCAGCTAACTCATTGCCAGACAAAGAGAATCTAGAAGTTCTATGACAGAGATCCTATTTGTTACTCCTCATTATTCAAGTGTTCACACAAGTAGAGATCTAGAGCAAGTCTGATTTTATTTAGTTCAACCCTTTCTCTTTCCAATTATTTCCAAAGTATATCAAGGAACAGTGAGCTCTGAGAAATAAATTTAATTTTTTAAACACAGTTCAAGGGTGTGAATAATCCAAGAGTAAAGCAGAGAAATAAAAATTCAGTCTCCTGGTACTGGTACTCACAGTGAGCCTAATGAAGAGGAAGACACAGGGATAGGCAAAAGTAGGTTTACAGTTGTGAGTACAAGGAAGTTTATTCTTGTAGTATTATTTATTAGTTATTGAATTATTTATATGCATTGCAACTGCAAACCCACTTTTGCCCACCTACGTATGCCACAATTTCTATAAATTATTCTTTTTAATGATTTAAGCCTCACCCATATTACCATTAGGCATTGAGGGTTCCATTTGTCTTCACATCTGTGTCCTCTTCTGTCAACAAAATGACCTATTTTTTACTGGTCAAGGTGGAACAGCAAAACCGAATAGCCATTTAGGAATGTTCTGTCTTACCCCTATACCCCCACTGAATGATTAAAACATAAATGTGACCAACTCATTTTTTTAACTCCTATGTAAGAAGATGTCAATAGGTATTTTTAAATAATTGATTATAACAAAAGTAAAATTTGACTTTTCAATTTATAGATAGCTGATGGTAAGTATCTTCTCTCTTAAGTCATGTTTCCTTATGTTTTTATTATTTTAAGAAACTTTGTTATTGTTGCTGCCAGTGACATCTCTTGAGGAGAAGTAGACTGTAGAGTAGATGATAATCTAAGGGCATTTAGATAGAAAATTTTAAAAGAAAGTTTTACTTGCAATATAGTTTGCTTAATGGTAATTAGTTTAATACTTAAAATTTCAGGAATTCAGTTTCCAGCCAATATGGAGGCATAGGTAGGTATTCTACACTTCCTCACACAACCAAAAGAAGGATAACAATAAATTAAAAAAAAAAAAAACAAGCAAAACTGCCAGAAAATAAAACTGTATGGAAGTATGACAAGCAAGGAGTTAAAGAAGAATCATCCATCCAGACTGGTAGAAGGGGAAAAGATGAGCAGCCAAGGCAAACAGGATGGATGGCAAAGTGGAGGCTGGCTGATTGGGTGGGTAAGGAGGTGGCTGGAGGACCACGTGGTACCACATTCATGTGCTAATAAACTAGGAGAAACAACTGGGGAGTGATACAGACCACACAATCCAAGGTTCCAGCACCGGGAAATGAAGCCTCAAAAACCTCTGGCTGTAAAAATCTGTGGAGGTTGCTGCAGTGGGAAAAACTCCTAGTCTCATAGGAGAGTACATTGGGAGGTCCACAGGGTCCTA
>PVKM010021762.1:0-22323 GCA_004027735.1 Carollia perspicillata | reverse complement strand
AAATTCTCCTGGGGAAACAGCAAACTTCCCTCTCCTTCCCAGGAGTTCCAGAGCTTTAATATGCGGGGCGGGGGGGGGTGGGGGGGGCAGGGGTCAGAATTCCAAACTTTTGTCTCCAGCATTTCTCTGCATTAAAGAGAACTGGCCAACGCTTTGGGGCGCTGCCTGGCTCAGGAAAGCAAAGAGCAAGAGTCCCTGGGTCCCCTGCTTAGTCCTCGAATCTCCCCGGGGCCGCTCGTTTCGGTTCCTGCGGCAGCCGCGGCTGCAGAGTCTCCGCGCAGGTTCCAGCGACCCCTGTCGGGGGTTCCCTGTAGCCGCTGGGTGCACTGCCGCCCCCCGCCCCGCCAGACCCGGCTCGCGGAGAGAAAGGGGCTGCGCCCAGGAGCGCAGAGCCCAGGCTCCTCCCGGTGGCGTGTCCGCGCCTCGGGGTGGGGGTGTGGTAGGGAAGAGGGAGGGGGCTAGGGAGGGGAGGGTGAGAAGGAGGCGCCAGCCTCCAACCTGCGGGCGGGAGGTGGGTGGTTGTGGGGCAATTGAAAAAGAGCCGGCGAGGAGTTCCCCAAAACTTGTCCGAACTCCGGGGTAGTGCGGAGGGCAGGAACGGAGCGGCAGAGGCTGCCTGGGCGATGGGCGTGCGGGCAGGACAGTGAATTCCTCTCCCTCTTCTGGCTGCAAGCGCGCGGGACAGAGGCCAGGACAGGAGCCCAGTGCGACGGGAACCACAGCGGACTTCCCAGGGCGACAGGAGCAGCCTCCAGAGCCAGGGCAACCATCTGACGAAGCGACCGCTAGTCCCAGGTGGCCTAGACCGCACGCCGCGTCCGCGCTGCTGCCCACAGGCGACAGAAGACGCCCCCTGCGCAGCGCGAGCGCCGCAGCCCGGTCGCTCTCCCCATCGAGGGACAAACTTTTCACAAATCCGATCCAAGCCCTCGGACCAAACTTGTCGCGCGTCATCTTCCCCTGTAGCCGTCCGCGTAGAGTGTGCACTTCTCCGGCGAGATGTCCGAGCGCAAAGAGGGCAGAGGCAAGGGAAAGGGCAAGAAGAAGGACCGAGGCTCCGGCAAGAAGCCCGCGCCCCCATCCACGGGCGACGTCCAGAGCCCAGGTGAGTGCGCGGTGCGAGGGCTCCGCAATCCTCCTCCTCTGGTGCGTCGCTTCTTCTTCGCCCGCCAGCGCCCTACGCTCCGATGCCTGGCTCTGCTCCCAGGCGTCCGCGGGGCCGGACGGTTCTCGCCCTCCGTGGGGTCGCCCTTTACCTGGGAGCCTAGTCTCACCCGGGCGCCTGCACTCCGCACGCAGTGCAAGGGGCAGCAGCCCGGGCCCGCATTCTCCGAGGGTACAGGAGGAGCAGTGCTCTCAGGTACGGCTTCTTACCGGCACCTCTGCCGAGCCCAGCCCCAGAGGGGAACCCGGAGCGGTGCGCGGGTGTCCGGAGCTAGGAGGGCTTTGCACGGGCCCCGTCTGCCCTCTAGCGAGAGAAGCGGGAACGGGCTTCCCATCGGTGTGCTGGGCTCGGGGAAACGGGGTGGTCGAGGTGAGAGGCCGCTTCAGCGGTTGCGCACCGGGGTTTTGGGCAGAGGGGCGGGAGGTGTAGGGTCGCGGTGTGTGCGTACCTTCCCCCGCCCCCGATTCATTCCTGCTGTAATACAACTCGATCAGCTGAGAGAGATTCCTAGAGGTCAGCGAAACAGATGAAATCTAGTCCAGTGCCAGGAATCAGGTCTGTTCCAAATAAGTTCTCAAAACTTTCGGTTTGGCAGTTTTAGTTTCGAGTAAAACTCCTTGATAAATACACGGTCCATTTATGTTCCCGGGAGGTGCCCCAAAGCAAAAGTTTATCAGAATTTTTGAACGCAGCTGTATACTGGTTATATAATAAAATGAAATGGCAGTTGAGGGTTTCTAGAGACAAATCTTGTGTTTGAAAATCAACGGGAACATGAATGACAGCTTGACCTTCAGTTTCCCTGACAAGAGCTGATGTTTTAGACGTTGCCTTGGACGGAGAAGGCATCCCCCAAAAAATAGTTGTTGATGAGTGACTGAGTGAAAAAGATGCCATAAAAAAGAGAGGAAGGGTTATCGACTCCCAGTCAGGGCACATGCCTGGGTTACAGGCCAGTTCCCAGCAGGGGACACACGAGAGGCAACCACACATTGGTATCTCTCTCTCTCTCTCTCTCTCTCTCTCTCTCTCTCTCTCTCTCTCTCTCTCCTTCCCTTCCCCTCTAAAGATAAATAAAATAAAATCTTTAAAAAAATAAGAGGGGAAGGGGAAGTTATAAGGGCTTTCTTTTTTCCTGCGGTAACTCACTGAGAGCATCCCCCAACACTTGTTACACAGCACTTCTGAAGAATTCATTGAGTAGCACTTGGTAGAGCTGGGGCTGAAGAAAGTAAGCCTGAGTATTTACCGTTCCTCACAGGAGGAAAACAAATTTTGCCCAGTCTTCTTATTGGCATCACCGATGGCATTTCAAAACCTGGCTTGCTGGCAAAGACGGTAACCAGGTTTTGAGCAAAACAAAAATTGAACAGAGAGTAATTGTTTGGTCACTGACCATTCCTGTGCATGCTTCTAGAATAAGATACTGCTGATCAGGTTCACCTTAATTACCTTCATTAGCCGTAATGAGGGTGTACTGAAATTTTCCTTACTTTTAAAAACCCTATGTTTTGGAAATACTATATAGCATTTCATTCAACAAGGCATGAAATGTGAGGCTGGTTAGCAACCTCTCTAAGTGACTTTCTCTACTCTTCTCAGAAGTCATCGTAGTAAATTAAAGAGACCTTACACCTAGCCAGAACTGCTGTCAAGAGTTAATTGGAGGGCCTTTTAGGTATTCTCTGTCGTGCCTGGGAATATTCTGCCTTCAGAAGTTTCTATGATCCTCTGCAGGCAGGCGGTCTGAAGAATTAAGGAGGGGCAATGGTTTCAAGTAGCATCCCTTTCAAGGAACAGGTTTGCATTGTGTCAGTGGCTCATGGCTGCATCGCCCTAACACAGACATTGCAGATAAGCAGCTCCCTGGGGGGAGACAAACTTAAGAGCCAGCAGGCATTTCTGTGCCCTTCAGGTCTCAAATG
This sequence comes from Carollia perspicillata, assembly GCA_004027735.1. Classification (NCBI taxonomy): domain Eukaryota; kingdom Metazoa; phylum Chordata; class Mammalia; order Chiroptera; family Phyllostomidae; genus Carollia; species Carollia perspicillata. Next base: position 19,233 of record PVKM010021762.1, on the reverse strand, counting down.
CAGGGCAGGTAACTGCGTCGTGACTACCTGATGTTCTCTCTTGACATGAGTTCAAGAGCTTCCTTGGTGGCTCAAGTTCTGTTTTCCATTTGCGCATCTCTGATTCCCTCTGAACCGGACAGACTGGCATTCTCTTTCACTGACATTCTCTCCACTGCCTTACAGAGAAACTCAGAGTGAACTCATTTCTAGGTTAGTTTTTAGGATATTGTCTCTTTTTTCTATTAGGTAGTAAGTTTCCTCTCCTCTTCTATGGGGAGGAAACTTTTACCCCCTCCAGGTACCTTGTGTTTGTGAAGCCAGATAAACCATGAGAATAAAACCACTTATTGTTCATTTGATGGGAAAAGAAATCTCAACTTGAAACTAGCGTTATATAAAAGCACAGGTCATTAAATAGTATTGTTTGAAATCAGTGTTTCTCTCCTTCTTGTCATTTTCCTTAGAATGGGAAGTACCAGTGTACTTTTCCTCATCTTAGGAGAATGGATAACTGATAGCCATAATGGTTTGCAGCAGAAGCTCACGCCTCTTTTTCAACTTTTTTTTTTGTACTTTTTATCTCGGGCATCCCCCAAAGAAAGACCTCTAGGTGCCAAAACTATAGTATTGCTATTTGCCAGCCCAAATTAGGACTTGGGAGGACACCCAGCTCTTGAATGGCTCCTGTATGAAGGCCCTTCAACCCCAAATTTCACCCCTTTCTTAAGACAGCCACTGAAACTTGTGTCTTAGATGATACACATGCAACAGCCAGGCCTTTCTTCCAATGTTACAACAGTACTGCATGACGGTCAGGGGAGGTACCGTGGTGAGAGCACTCAGCCTCTCAGCCCTGCTGTGCACTGCGTTACAAGCAGAGGCCTCAACACATCTGTTGGAGGGAAAGTTTCAGGGGGGAAAGGTTTCTTTAACTTTCATGTGCCATGTGTGACTGATATGTGATACGTACATGGCTATGTTTCCTAGCATCTGCATTTTTGTACAATTAACTGAATATTAAATTGCACACTATTAGGGCTGCAGATGTTCAACAGAATTATCTATTCCATAATAGTGGTTCTTATGGGTCCCAAGCCCTTGGAGTCATTAATTCCTCTTCTCTTCTCAAAATAAGCAGCCTCGGTATAATTCTGGGCTTTGTAACAGGGATCCGTGTACCCAGGGCCCTGTAATAGCCAGGGCCTCCTAGATGTCAGACCTCCCATGTTCCACACTCTTCCTATCGATTTACTTTCGCACACTTTTCCTATTGACGCCTGATGTACAAAACCAGAAGTTTTGTTTTTTTTCTCTTTCTGATATTTGGCTCTTAGTTTCCCTTTTGAACCTGTTTGCTGATACATTTTTCTTTCATGAAAACACTGCAAAGGATTCTCTTTTATTCTCTTCAACTACCTGGAATAAACTGACTATCAAGCCTAGCCCAGTTCTAGAACTCCTGAGTCTCCCTTCCCTTCTGGCAGAAGAGGCATTTGTGAGCCCAAGTGGTGGAAAAATCGAGAAACCTGGTATCCCGAAGGGGCAGAAGCAGGGCCCTGTGCTCTCCCGATGACATCACTCACCTGTTTCCTTAACGAAGCAGCTCCCCCGGGGTGAGGTGCTCGCGAACATTCCTGGATATGAAGTGTCCCGTCAGGAACAGGGCAGCGCGTGTTTACAGAACGGGAGGAATGTCCAGTGAGCGATCTGTTTCAACTTGGTGACTTGCAACCACTTACCTCATGTACTTATTCAAACCATGTAGTAGTATTTACAGAATGCAGTAGGATTTATTTTGAAGAATTTTTGAAGCAGAAAGTGGGAGAAGCTTGAAATATTACTCTCATACTTGCAGAATGAGAAAATGACGTTGACGGGAGAGTGAGGAGGAAAATATATCTGTAAAATCAGAAAACACTGAAGCAGCCTAAGAACAGTAACCACCTGTGTACCTGTGTGCCAGGCACTCGGCTGGGCGCTTTTATATTTATTGACAAGGGGGCCACAGATGTCCGTCTAATATCTTACCGAGTCCTAAGCAGTGTAACAGGTGCTTTCTGTGCGCTAGCACCTGCTGAACGGGGAGGAAGGAAGATGCCTCCCTGTTCGACAGCAAGAGGAGGACACGTGGTACCCAGCTCTGCGGCCAGACTGCCTGGGGTTCAGTCCTAGTTGTGCTGCTCCTTATCTGGGCAGTCATGGGAAAGTCAGTCTCTCCATGCCTGAGTCTCCTTATATGTAAAGTTGGGGATAATATTATTATTAGTAGTATGAACTTATTATGAGACTTGAGCAGGATAATCCGTGGAAGCATTCTGAACGTTGCCCGTCATGTAATGAGTGCCCAGTAAATCTTAGCTCTGTTTATACAATCACTTTAGAAACAAATTGTCTGTGTCTTGGCAAAGATATTTGATATAATTTTCAAAACGTACCTTTTATGGTCAAAAATAATCCAAAGCTGGCTTTAGATTAGAGCGAGTATAAATATTAATATCTACTACCTGTAAATATAGAGAAAAGTGGATAACTATGTCAAATACCATGACCGCCTATGTGTATAATGAAAACAGTCCTGAATTCAGTGTAAATATTGAAAGTAGAGTGAGGTGCAACATAATTTTATCTCTGGTGGAAAAATGTTGAGATTTCAAGCTATGAGAAGATTTTGAAACATGACGCCTTTTCTGGCCACACTGAGGAGTTGATGCTTAAACCTCACTTTATTACTTAGAATGCATAATCTCCTTTGGGACTAGTACAAATTGCAGCAATTGAAGAGGAAAGTGTGTGTTAACATGTTCGTTGTTATCTTTTTATCAAGTGTAACTGTATCTTGCCAGTGAGGTTCATAGAATTGAGTGCAGGTGTTTTTACATATAAGCAAAATAATGAAAATAATAAATCCACATTTTGTAGCATTTTCTTTCCTCCCCCTCCTCACTACAAAAGTTCTTATGTAGTGTTTAAAGTTCTGGGACTGGGATTCCTACCAAATCAGTGTTTTGTTAGCATTCTTTAAGTGTCATGTTAAATTTCACTTTTCTAACAGTACTGAGAGTTTATCATGTTCTGTTATGATAGAAGAAAACAAACCAAGTGTCAGTATTTGGGGCAAGTGATTTTATTTGCTCAAAGAAGCAAATAAATGGGTACTAGATTTGTCAGAGGGATCACCTCATAGATTATACAAATATCCAACCACTATGCTTCACACTGAAATGAATATAAAATAATATTGAATGTCAGCTTTAATTGAAAAACAAAAAATGCTCATAAAAAAGAAGCAAATAATGAACTTCTAACATTTTAGTTAATCCTAGAGCTCTTGTCTTAACAAGCAGAAAATACAAAAAATTTAATTAGATATTATTAGTTTTTTAAAAAGATTTATCTTAACCAGAGAAAAATGATATCTGTTAAATATACTGTTAGGTACATTAAGTGAAATTCCCTCATAGAAATAAGTGATGTTTTGAATTCATCCTACTCCTATGCATGTTTGCACCTGTGTGTGTCCTTGAATGAGTTTTAATCAATTTAAAAAAAAAGCCGCCAAAATGCCAATAGATGTCAGTGTTTGTTGCTTTAGAATAAGTAAGGTTTAGAAAGAAAGAGGCAGCTTAATTTATTGTCAGTTTTAATAAACGTAAAGCTGGCTACTTTAAAAAATTGGACAATACTACCTTATATAACTTTGTTTACTTATACGTTGTTAATGAACATATTATGTTTCACACTCCTTTCTTTTAAATACTTAAAGATGCCTCTGCAATGAACTCCCCCCAAAATTCAGAATGTAGGCTGAAAAGAACACTAATCAGTTGATATTTCTTCTTTTTTTTTAAATTCAGGAACTATCGTTTGAGAATTCTGTTACCATTTGGATTGAATTTGCATTCAAAGTATAAATTAACTATGCATGTTTCTTATGTCACCTCGATTAAGATTGAACAAGTGCATTTTCAAGTCCAACTCAAGTGAGATCTGTGGATCCAGCCTGTGGAAGGCCCAAGACTATCAGATTTCTCTTTTCCTGTTTTCCCAGCGTCACCTTTCTCTGGCCTCCAGAGGGTGCTCCAAGAGCATCACATTGCTATTCCCCAAAGAATGACTCCCCCCCCCCCACCGCCATAGTCGAATTTATTATTCCAATGGCACTAATACAGCTGGAGGTGCGCATGGTGACGCTGCACAAGGTTCAGCTTCTGTCCAAACGGACATGTCTACCTGCTTGCTCCTTTTTGCTATATTCTTCAATTACTTTGGCATTCTGAGCAACCTTCGGGCTAGAAGAGGGTGCGGGTTTCTTGACTTCGCTGCTTCAGCAGGAGTTTGTTTTCCAGCTTGACCAAATAGCCCCAATTCATGGAGAATTCTGAATCAGAACACTCTGAAACGTCATCCTGATGACGACAATGCAGGCGTGAACTCGCAAGGGGATTTCTGTGAGATTAACTTTAACCATCACCTTTTCCCCACAGAACTGCGCATCTTATGAGCACCTTTCAGTTGCCTCTTATTCCTTGTGAATACGTCCAGGCAGTACCCACAGGGGGAGTGAGTCACATTTAAGGTTCACTGTGGCATTGCCAGATTATACGGGAAAGCATGAAACTTGAATAAAGGATCTTTACTGACACATTCGTGTTTATTTCTTCTTACTCTATCCTCAACCCCTGGCTAACATGTTTAAGGACCCTACTTTGATTGAGTTGCACATTTCTGAAAATGGGTTTGAATGACTGATTCTTTCTGATCGTGGGCTAAGATGTAACACTGCCATGGAGTCCCTGTTATTTGCTCATGATTTATTCCCCCACGCACTTGTCGTCTTGTTGTGAATTATTCCCATTATATCACTCCCCTGCTCTTTTCAAAGTGCAATATGGTTCACATTGTTTTGGTCCAAGAAAAGTGTTATTGATGGGAGGTAGGTAGCCTTTGCTCCGCCACAGTGTCCCAAACCCTTCATTTCACAGCTTCAGGGTGCAGGCAGCTGGCTCCTCCGGGCAGCTGCTGAGTGTCAGTTTCAATGATGTGAGAGTCAGGGAATGTTTTATTAGGTTGAACCATATGAAATTGTCCAATTTGTAGGTCATACATGGCCGAATATTGTCAGTGTCATCGAGTTTAACCTACCATTTGAACTCTTTATGCTTTATGTGTTATTTTACACAATATAGTCATGATGACTTTGAAAAAGTTCTTATAAGCTTTGGTAATTAAATGACGTTAAAGTAATACATAAAGGGAATGGGAGCTAGGAAATCATTGAACTGGTGGCATTTTCTCCAATAAATAGATCAGGTCATATGATAGCCATACAAAATGAATTCAGCACAAAGTTAGAGAGCCAAGGAGCATTTCCCTTGGAGAGAAAAATTGTACATTTATACCACGACCTGTTCTTTTCTTTTTATTGGACATGTTAGCAAGCTGTCAGCATGCTTTATCTTACCCACTGTATTTCTACAGAGATGACAGAGATTTGAGTAGGAAATATTGGTGATTGGTAAGTAATTCTATCTTTACTTCATCGGATAATATGTAGAAATTTTTTCCTTAGTTCCACTGCACTACATCAATTCAATTCGTCTAGTAGTTTCAGTGAGTGTGAATTTCATTGTCAAGTAAAATTGCATCTCATTTTGAATAGTCCAAATTACTTTATAAATAAGGTTAAATATAGGTAAAGCCAGTTTTTTAAAGTGTGTAGGTTTGTGGTTGTGATTGTAACTCATCTGTTTCTTGCATATAATCTCACAATTGTAGGGACAAATGGCATTTCTTAAAGAGCTATGGCAGTCTTCTTAGCTGTTCCATAATGAATCTAAAACAAATCTTTAAAAGGAAATGTCTAAATTCCAATTTGGAATGATTTTTTTTCCAGAACAAAAACATTTATAAATACAGTGAAATGTTTTGAATACTGAATGTTTTATATTTAAATACTCCAAAATTGAAAGTTGAAATGTCTACATATTTTATGATTTTTTAAAAAAAATATTATCCAACCTTATGCAAGGCAAAATTTGAATTTTAATTATGCATAGAGAACTTTCTCTATTAAAGTCCTAAAGTTTTACAATGTAGAAATTTGGATCTTAACTGTTTAGAATGTCTTTTATTAGGAATTTTCATTTGTATATAATAATAAGAAATCATACATGTGAGCTCATGCAAAATACATTAAAAAATCAGAAAAGAAAAAAATGAAGGAGGTAGTCAACAGTATTTAAAAGAAAATAATGCTAATGGCAAGAGAACTTTTTTAATAGAAATAAATACATATGTTGCTATTTAATGTTTAGCAATATGTCCTCCTCTGTGAATCAAATGTTCTTTTCCATTCTTAAAAGTGTATCAGGACTTGGAAAAATCTCTAGTTGTCCCTGAATGTGTCTCTTCTCCCTTCTCCCCATCTTACTCCTTGGCCTCTCTGCATGTGAGAAGACAGTTAGGGTTGTAACTTGCTCTAAGACTAGTTGATGTAGAATAAGGGAACTCATTTTGGACACAGCACACGATAGTGCCTATAACGTGCCTACGGTGCGAACATTTGCACCTACATGTGAACACTTGAATTATGTTTAACATGAGTTGGTTTAGGAACAAAAATTCTTTTGTGAATCTTGTGCCTACAGTGTAAACATTTGAGTTGTTAGTATATGAAAAAAAAATTAACAGGTTAGTATAGGAAGAAAAATTTGGGGTGGACTTTCTCTTTGTCTTCTGTCCCTCCCCCTGCCCCAACCTTGGAAAGTTTACTTTCTACTCGTGAGTTTATACTATGTTAAGGGTTATAGATGTTTAAATAAAAGGGCTGTTTTGTGTTTGTTTTATATATTCATGTAATACATGAGTATATGGTAGGAGGACATTTTTGAAAGGAGGCCAGCGTCACAGACATCGGTGACCTCAGTTAAGGTTGTTCTGAGACCAAACATGCACCTGTGTAGTCAGCAGTTCAGTGAAACCCAGTGAACGTGTGAAGTCATCGTGTTGATGATGATTCTAAGTCAGAACAATGTTTATTCTAAAGAGCATGTTTTTACTTCGTTCCAAACCCATTGGAGTGAAGGAAGTACACAGAGTGAGTGATATTTTGAACCCACATCTCCGTACTTTACAGGGGACAGGATGCAACAGGATTCTCCAGAAAGGCCACACCTGGGCTCCAAGCTCTTCTGGGTGTGGTCCAACCTGACACCTTTGACCCAATCTTCTCAACCAGCAGTAATCTGACCTCAGCAGCATTCTAGAATGGAACAGCGTTTTGCCTTCTCCCCAAATCGGGCCTATTCACCTTAAAAATAAAAGTTCCTTTTCTGAATGTTGTCAATAGAAAGAAAAATCAGCTACGTTCTCTGTGAACTAGCAGGCCAAATCAGCCTTCTTGCATTTGAATATAGTGCAGTTCTGCACCTAACAGCATGACAACCTGACTTTGCTCAGCGGCCCCAGGAGGTTGTGGGGACACGTGAATGGCAGCGGCCTCGCTTAGCAAGAATGCGGTGTTTGGGAGGTGCTGGTTGTCAGTAGATCACAGCGGTGGTTGGGAGGCCAGGCCCTGGCTCTGTCCTCTGACCACACGACCCCCACCTCTGACTGTGACTAAAACTCTTCAAGCCTCAGTTGCCACATGTATACATTGTGGAAAATAACACTATGTAATTTATATGGTCGTTATGAGGATTAGTGTTTTCGTTGTGCCCAGTAGAGAGAGAGGAATAAATGACCAATTTTATTGGGCTTAAATATCAATAATAAATCAGCATCTTTCAGTGTTTGTTCATCTAATGCTATTTTCTTGCTGCATCTGTCTACATCAGTGACATCAGAATTTTAGTCCTTCAGAAAATAACTTCATACATATTGTACCTCTTTCATGAGGTCCTATGCACAGAGGTTTTTTGTAAATAATTATCATGGTGTTGAGAATACCTATCAAATACTTATTTGGAGTAGATTCTGTAGCTTTGGATCATTGGTGAGATGTGTATGCTAAATATGTAACACATTCATAAAGAGATCAGCTGGACATTTTTCATCTGAGGTCTAGCTTGAACTTTGACCTGAAGATACATGATTTTTGGAGACCGAAGAAACACTTGTGATGATGTGTTAACAGATTGGCACAATAACAGGCTATGTGTGCTTGTATTTTAAATAACACTTACACATCCATACATGCCCTTAATCATTTAAAATATATGCCAGTTAGTTCTTTAGATATAACTTTCCCATCCCTTATCTCCGTGTCTTAATAATCAAGGGCATATGGCACGTAATGCCTAGCAGAGAACTTTGCATATAGGTATTTATAGAGTAAATGAGTGAGAATCATTTTTAGTAAAAGGCGAAAGATTTTGAGAATCATTTTTGATATACATTTGTTGACTATTTTGTTTCCTGGGCTACAAGGATAGATAATTGTAGTTTATGAATTGATGTAGTTGGAGCATACTTCGATTGTCTTGGGAGATACAGTAAGTTTATTACCTGACACAATTTTTCATTTATATATTAAGGAGACATTATTTTACGTAGATGTATCAAATCTGCTTTTATATTCTTTCTATATGCTCTCTCTTCTCTGCCAACAGAGTGACAGCATAAGCACCATATTTCATTATTTAAAATTTTAGGAGTCCTTAATTCTGTACTTAAATTGTTTTCAAATAAATAAATAAGGAGAGATTTCCTTGAAGCCCACAAAATGATAGATTTTTCTAAACACTTGTCATAGCAGTAATATTGAAAATAATTGGCATCTATTTCTGAGAAAAATATTAAAGGCTACTGTATTGCCCAGATGAATTAGTTCAAATACAGAAAGCAGATTGTAATTATAATTCGTTTTAATGAGGTTACCTTGCTATATATCTGGAATCTTCCCTGGGGATGGGGGGTGCTGGGGAAGAAACAGTCATGTGTTATCTGTTTTGAGAAAGAATCATACATACAGGAATTACGGAGATGAGCCGGTGGGTTTGTTGAGAGGAAGCCACTTGTTTGAATACTGAGGTGGTTGGAAATAGAAATACATACTTTTCCATACATTAAATTGCATAGAAATGGGGACTTACGTCTTAAGGGTTGTTTTTTGTTTTTTATTATTCTCATGTTGATTGTATTCTGTGTTCCCAGTTGCCCTTAACCTCACAGGAAAGAAAATATCAATAGAAATACCTACTTTATATATTTGATATTTGGAAAGCAACATCAGAGTTTTAAATGTTATGTATATTATTTACATCTCCTCAAACGGAACTGTGATACACTTCAGAAAGGCCGGCAGGACAGGCCATATCTTTTCCCAGGAGTTAGCAGAAACCAAAGGGACAGAATAGAAAGTCTAGATCCCAAGACTTCTGCAGATTCATTATCCTCTCAGGTCAAACCTACGTGAGACTCTTCCTACCAAGCAGTGCCTCTCGGTTGGACCACACACAGCGAAAGAATGTCGCCACTTACAATATGCTACGGATTACAGCATAGATATTCACAAAACTTAAAAAGCTCGTGAAAGCCCCACATCTGAATCTGGTGACTGGTCACACTCTGCAAGGTCAGGGCGTGTTTCGGTGCTTCCCGGGCCCTTCCACGAGGGGAGCTCATTTCATTCTCCCTCTTGAGGTCGTGATGAGAAGGCGGGACACAGCCAGCTCGCTGCTTTGCCCTGAGCGCAGAACCAGTACGGGAATAAAACTCTGGGCCACCAGAAGCATGGTGGCAACTGTCTTCTGGGGACCCGCACCAAGTCGTGCCCCTTTGGGAAAACGTCCTGGCTGCTACACCTTGGACACCATAGGATTCTGAGAGAGAGGCAGCTGTAAAAGATGAGTGGACATTTTGTCACTTCAGACACATGGTTTTCCGCAGCTGGATGGCACAGCCCCTGAGCGATGCTGCTGCCCGAGAGCGAGATCAGTCACGACTGCACCTAGAGAACAGCGTATTCATCCCTAAGTGGTCTTACATGCCTCACATTAGCTCACAGAGAGAAACGACCCTTCAGAAGATCCACAGGGTTTTGCTAGTGTTAGTACGTCAACTCACTAGAAAATACAAAAAATGGTCCCTACTTGGGACTTTTAAGAACCTAGTTTTTGATTATGAATATAGCAGTGCTTCATTGAAAACTCCCCTGAAAAATTAAGCAAATAATGGACATCTTCAGAATTGTCATGTTTCATGGTACATTTGTAACTAAAAGCCTCGTCTTTAAGTGATGACTGATGGTTTCATGGAAAAAGTTATGCCATTTCTGGCCACTCAAGGAAATAAGAAACGGAAAATGATTGCTTATTGATAGACATGTGTAGGATTCCAAGTACTAAACTTACACATTGCCTGAATATGTAGTTATGTTTTCTGTGGGTACAGACTTTCTGTTCAATTACTTTCAGAAATTACTGACAATTATACTTAAAATTGACTAGAGATACCTTTTCAATGGTCTGATAGGTTTACTTTTTATAGACTTCTTTTGTCATTGCTAGTTCTATAAATAATATTTCAGGAGTTGGTATAAATGCTAAGACATTCAATTATAAGGCTATCAACAAATGCATATAAATAAAGAGCTAACTTTCTTCATTCGATCACACAGAAAATGTACTTTGAATATTTTACCTATCTAAATATTTTATTATTTTGAATATTTATTTGTTTATAATTTATCTTGTTTATGTTTTTGTAGGACAAAAGTCAAAAGAATCTCAGTTCTATTTTAAGCATTTTAGTGTTTCATTTCTGTATTTTAATTTTATCCTCACTGGGCAGAATGTTTAATTGAGTGGCTATGGGTGCACTTTTTAGCATTTCACGTCTTTACACTATAAGTCCCACAAGGTCTCGATCTGTCTCATACATTATAGTATCGCCGTGGGCCAGCACAGGCAGGAACATAGTTACTGCTCTTAAGAACTTACTTCAGGATTGAATGAATGAGGGAGTATGGCAATTTCCTCAAAACAATAAGTTGTGGGAGTTTATGGGTGACAGTTCAGTTATATTACTATCAGTTACTATTTAGTTATTATACTGCTATCATAATTGCAATATGCATGCAAGTCACCAGTACCAGTGATTCATGGTTTTGTTCCTGAATTGAATTCGTTATTTTTCTGGTTTAAATGTGCCAGTTTATCTTACAGTTCTCAGTAAGTAATAATCTGCTTCATTATTCAGGCTAATGAATAGGGATTAGAGGTTTGCTTACTCTGCAATTCTTGCTAACCATAAAATGTTTCTGTTGCATTTTCTCTTAAGTACATAGAGGCAGTAAAGAAATGAATCATACTGATGCTGTTTAAGGAGTTAATATTTGTAAACAGAACATTGCCTGGAACATAATGTTTGCCATATTAAGATTTTATTACATAAATACATAGCAGGTCCTGGCCAGGTAGGTCAGTTGGTTAGAGAACCATCCTAATATGCCAAGGTTGCAGGTTCGATTCCCGGTCAGGGCACTTATAAGAATCAACCAAAGAATGCACAAATAAGTGGAACAACAAATGGACATTTCTCTCTCTTTCTCTCTTCCTCTTGCTCTCAAAAATCAATAAAGAAAAATTAAAAATCAGTTAATAAATAAATAGTAACTATTCCTGATAAGTAATGAAAATAATCTTAAACAATATTAGTTCTGCCTACAAAGTTAACTCTGAAATAGAACTATATCAGTCTTGGGGAAAATAATAAAATGTGAGAACTGAAAAGGCTATCTTTGAGGCCATGTGCTCACAGCACATCTTTCTAGATGCAGAAAACCACAAGGTCCAACCAGAGCCTCGGTCCCAGCACAGGAGCCCCGGCACCCAGGTTTCGGGTAAGGATTTTAACTACTGTGAAGCTACAGATTCCAGGTCTAAGGCTGCCGCTGGAGGTGAATTCAACTGGCACAGTCTTCGGGTACCACGCGTTTCTGTTCCATCAAGTAGTAGCTTGGTATCCATCACTGATACGATTTTAATAATTTTGAGGGTTGTGGTACATTTAAATCAGCCAAGCCTTTATTATTATTTTTTTTTTTACATTTTATTTATTTATCTTTAGCAGGGAAGGGAAGGAGAGAGGGAGAGAAATATCAATGTGTGGTTGCCTCTCATGTGTCCCCTGCTGGGAACTGGCCTGCAACCCAGGCATGTGCCCTGACTGGGAATCAAACTTCGATCCTGTGGTTCACAGGCCTCCACTCAATCCACTGAGCTACAGCAGCCAGGGCTCAAACCTTTATATTTATTTGTTTTCTTGTTGCGGTATCTGTACCAAAGTGGGTTCAATAAATATTGACCGACAAGATGACCATAATGTGAGTGGTTCTAATGACATAACCTGGAAGAGGAAGGTAGTGTGTGTGTGTGTGTGTGTGTGTGTGTGTGTGTGTGTGTGTGTGAGAGAGAGAGAGAGAGAGAGAGAGAGAGAGAGAGAGAGAGAGGAATTGAGAAAGAGAATTCATATATGGCATGGTTAGAGCTGTCTCTGAAATGTTATTAGCGCCAACACCTTAATGCAAGAGGCCCTAACAACAAGAAGAATCTCTGTGGGCTCTCTGGATGTGCCTTGTAGAAAAAGAATGCTCTTGCAAAAGAGTTGCGAACACTTGTGGCTGACAGCTGCTCTGAGACCACCAAGTCACTCACTCGCATCTGTGAGCCACTGAGCGCTCACTGATCACAGTGACATTTTATCACTAACAACCTGAATTATCTTTGACCCAGAGACCTAGGGGTCAAAGGCCTCTCATCCATTATTACAGTTCTAGAGGGTAGTTCAATTTGCATTAGGAGATTTATATATATTTAGTTAGTTAGTTTTTTGGAGGGGTGGGGAGGGAAGTAGGAGAAATGAGAGATGTAGTTGTTATTTCCTCCGCTCCCTGGTAGGATTATTATTTAGTTCAGACCTTTATTTGTAGGACTTAGCTAGCATACTAAAAGAAAAGAAAGTCCCAAGACTCGACACATTGTGGTTTTTGTCTGGACCTCACGAGCAGCATCGAGCAGGTCGCGTGGAACTTTTGCACTGGAGCTTCACAGAAGAACGACATTGCAGGAAGAGCTTTGCCTTAAGAAAAATGCAGATCCTTTTAGGGTGGTAGAAACTCAGAGGGTTTGCTGATGCATATTGAACTGACCCCATTCCTGAGGGCTTAGACAGTGACTAGAACGGGACTGAAGAGTGCATCCGGAATCTATCCAAGGAGGACAACAGACGACCACTGATTCCCAGCCAGTCACAGACCAGAAGGCTCTTCGGGGCTGTAACCAGGCAGCACTCCCGGGACAGAGCTGGGAGGGCTGGAGAGTGAAAACCCAATGTGTGTGTGTGTGTGTGCCTTTGTTTGAGCCTATAAAAATGTAGGGTAAACAGTTACCTGTTGGCAGGAAGAGAGGAGGCAGGAGCCAAGGTGAAGGAGCACAGGCATGCTCATGTGGCAAGGGCCCTGTCCAGTCCAGACAGAGGAGCACCATCTTCCCAGGGTTACGGCCATCATTTAGGTCATCTGGGCTTCATTTCCTTGTCTAATAATTAAGAAGACTGATTTGGATGAGGTGTAAAATTTTCAGATGTGAAATAAAACCACGATTAAAAGCCTGCATCTCATTAGTCAGTGGTCTCCACAAAGCTCTCCTGCAAAATTTTGTGTAAGGCCTTCAGGGCATGTTTTCACTCAGAGGCTTTTGGTGTGAATGCCTTTTCAGAAATCCTAAGGTCGTTGAAAAATAATAGTCATGGAAGGTTCATGTGAATAACAAATTGGTTTTCTGTAGGAAACAGTTACCTTCTAAAGAGTAGTTTTGATGGGCAAACTAATCGTGTGACTAATTTATCTTGGCAAACACTTAGATTTGTTTAGGTATATGAATTATTTAGTGAAAAGGTAGGACATGATAATAAATATATTTCTAAATCACTAGTACAAAGGTGTTTTTTGTGAAATTCCCAGTAGAAATGGGGTATAGGCTGTGAGTTGTGAGCTCTCAGATACCCTGAATTCTGATGTTTCTTACAAGCATACGACACAGTTACAGTCATGGGGTTTCACTCTACTGAGGACCAGAAGAGGGTGAACCAGTAAAACAGACACTAGGCTGTGCCTTTGAGAAATTCATAACATATATGCTTTAAAAAATTAAAATTGTATCGTTTCTTCTCCGTGGTGTGTGTTCTCTAGATTTAATTTTGGTCCTTCTCTATTCTTAATTTCCATATAACATATTTACTTTAAAAAATGCAGGCTCCGTGTATTTTCAAGAGAATATCTCGTACACTAAAATGCTCAGGCAGTTTTTTTAACCTTGTGGAGCATCTTAATGGAAAGATCATAATACTAATTTATGATACAATAGTTTTTTTCTCTCTAGTAACTCTGAATCTTCATCAAGCTGTTCATTGAAAGGATTCCATTACTAAGATGCCCAAATTTATTTATTCTCCTGTTGATAAAGCAGGCATTTTAGTAGGAATGCAGCAGGCGGCTTTTCAGGCACAGTGGATTGAGCGGCTGTGATTGTTGTGAGCGTGCGTGGTAAATCACTTGGATTGCTTTTTTAACATCAGAATTACCTAGACCCCACATAGAAACATAGAGCCCTTTTTTGCATTTCACAATTGTGATGAAAGATTTATTGATAAGCTATAATGTCCAAACCAAAGATCTGAGAAGCGTGTGAAAGGAAAACTTTATTTCTCAAAAACTTAACCTGAAAGGGAAAAAAAAAGAGCAAGCATCAGGTTCTTCATCAGTGGCCTGGAGATATATTTAAATGTATCATCTAGAGGCCCATTTATTACCAGGAAAGAATCAATTCCACTTATTCTCCTCTTTCTCTGTGGCACAGCTCCAGGAAGGTATTTTAATTGATTGGTGGGACGATTTTAACTCTGACAAAACTTATAAGCCAAGCACCATTATTTCTAGTACAGTGGCTTTATCACGTTATTGGGTAATAACACTAAAAGCTGCCAAATGTTTCAGAATTATTCTCAGAAATTTACATCCTCTTTGTTCCCATTACCATGAGAAAGAGTTCAGAGAAAGGGCTTAATCAGCATGGCAATCATATATTAGATAAAGTATACAGTTGGGTCTAAAACCAAGGTGCAGCTCCTTGCCAGCACGCTTGGACCAGTCCAGAGCTGCTGAGAAGTTAGTTGTCATTCTGATGCTCTTTTGAAGGTAATCTGCCTTTCTTCTCTGATGCTTTTAAGATTTTGTCTTTTGTTTTGTTTTCATTCTTTCTTTATATTAATCTTACGTAGGATTCATTATGCTTCTTGAGCCCATACATTTGTTTCATTCTGGGAAATTCTCACCCATATCTCTTGTATCCCATCTCTTCTGTCCCATTCTCTGTCCTCCTTCTGGGACTTTAATTAGAGGTATGTTGGACCTTCTTGCTCTCATCACCTGTTCTCTTTGCCCCACTTTCAGAGTTCCCATCCTTTGCCTCACTCTCCTGCTACACTTTTTCTGATCAGTCTTCCACTTCATTCATTGTCTCTTCTGCTGTGTACAGTCTGATGCTAAGATCGCCCATTAACTTTTTTCAGGTCATTCTTGTTTTTGTTTTTTTTCATTTATAGAAGGTCTGTTTGGTCTCTTTCCAAATCTTCTTGGTTGCCTTTTATATTTTCCTGGTCCCTAAAGATATCTTTAATTTTGTGATTTATTTCTTTAGCAGAGTAAGCACACTCCTTTTATAATTTGTGTATGATGATTTTAGTATATGCTAGTTCTCACTCAGTGCCTTGTTTCTCTTTATCCTTGGCTGTCTCTGACTCTCTCCTGGTTCTTGCTCAGGAAAATTAATCTGTGACACATTTCAAGGCATAGGATAAAAGAGTACACCTGCTTACCAAGTAGGCTTGTGTTTGATCCTGCTGGCTAGCTTGGACCCTACCAAGTTCATGGCCTGACGTTCAGAGGCCTATAACACTTCTTACCTGGGCTTCAAGAGCCTGTTTTTAGCCTCATCTTTCCCTTCCTGCTTCACTCAGGGTCAAGACATTGTCCCTAGTTCTCTAGGGTTTGGAAGAGTGTTGGTTTTGTTTTGGTTATCTGTGGGTGTAGCTTTTTTGGGGTTCTCTATAGGTATAGCCCTTTGGAGTCCCAACTTACTGTGGAGAAGATTTACTACAAGAGTCCCCATTTCAGGCAGCCCTGGGTCGGGACTTCTGTTTCCTTCCCCAACATGTACAAATGCCTTGAAGAAAATGTGGTTATGCTGTTCAGGTATTTGCTTATATGTCTGGGTTTAAGTTTCCTGCTTTGCCAAATCCTTTCAAGGTGATGTTTCTTTAACTCAGCATTTTTAGTTGTTTGCTGCAGAGGGTCTTTGAGAAAAACTTACCCTCCATTACTGGATGAGAAAGTCATTAATTAATAAGAAACAAAAATTTATGGCAACATTAATAATACCTCCGAAGAGATTTGTTGACCTGAAGAGTATTCAAGTCAGGGATTTCAGAAGGTAACATTTTGATGGCCAATTGACTGGTTTTATGGACCTTCAGGGTCTAAGCAAGCTCATATCTGGTCAATTTTGAGGACATCTCTAAGAAATGCCTCAAGTAGAGGCAGGGGTGAACACTGTAAATTCTATACCAAAGGGCCAAAGGGTCAATCCTGAAACTCTCAATGAAATAAGGAGAAAATGTGGCTAAAGGTATAACTCTCACTGAGGTTACTACCTCACCATGGTTACTACCAAGTTTATAAGAGACAAGGCAGACTTTGCTGATGCATCAATGAATCAGATTTTTTAAAAAAATGTTTCAGGTGTAGTCCAGTGCTTAGTCTCCAGGAGAAAAACAATGAAAGGTTGGGTGACTTGACCAAGGTCTCACAGCAGGGCCAGGATGGTAGTGCTGCCACTGGCCGTCTACTTAGGTGGGACTGGAGTGTCACGCTTTGCCTTACCTGGGACTTAAAAGCATCTTGTGTCCTCACTTCCATTTAATAAACTGCTGTGTCTTACCGCAGCAGCACTCTGGAGTCTCTGCCATCTCGCTCCAGCGGGGACTGCTTCAGGCCATCACCAATGAAGTGCCCTGGGAAGTTCTTGAGCCACATGTGTTGCGTAGACAGACAGTCAGCAGGAATAAACACAGGCGTCTTTGCTTTGAGTTTCAAAGGAAGAAGTCGTTGCTCTGACTTGAATTGGCCACATGTGCTCTCGAGGTCTGGGCAGAGAAGTAGCCGTGACGTTTGTGAAGGGGGAGCGGGGCGGGGGGTGGAGCACAGCAGCTGTGGGATGGGAGGGAGTGACTGGACTCTGGTGATCACGTTTGGCAGGTCAAGGGTGAGATTTAGCCTGACAAGATTTGGACTGTACCCTGGGCTTGCAAAGCGGTGTTAAAATCAACTCCAGGTGTTTCCGTTATTCCTAATGTCTAAGTATTATTAAAGCAAAAAGTAATGTGCTTAAGGCTCTGAAGGGGAGGGAATAGCTTGCTAACTGCTCGGGAATCACTTAGTATTTGTAATAGAGCCCGTTCTCTCTTGACAGTTGCTCCTGCGTGTCCAGAATACACCATAAATCTCCAAGTGCTTGTTCAATAGTAACGTTTCCTCCAAGTGCGCTGTTATCACTTTTGTCTTCAAGACAGTGCTGACTCCGTGAACCTCTGAGATTTTTCTGCCTTGGGCTGTGGAATTTGGACATTGCATCGACCTATCCACGAGATCCTACGTTACATTTGAAATGCAGAAATTTTAAATCATTGGGCTTATTTTTAAAATATCAAGTATTACCAAATGATGGATGGTAGAAATATGCTTTAGACCCATTCCCCAGTACCAAATGATAGAAGTCAGAGCACCACGGGACATTTCCTAAGAGATGCTTCTGATGGTCGGAATGGTGATTTGAAACTTCGTACGTCAGAGTCGAAAAAGATGAAGGGTAACTGGTAGTGGCGTTTAATACAAGGTTTTCCTTATACCTTCTGCTTATTTTATCTTAATCTAGTGCTGTAGAATTTGCTAGGGTTATGTCTTCTCCTTCTCCCCTTTCTCCTCCCTTCTCCTCCCCTTCTTTTTCCCTCTCTTCTTCCTCCTCCTCCTCCTTCCCCTTTTTCTCCTTCTCTTCTTTTCCTTCTTTTTCTTCTCCTTACCTTCAGCGCTTGTCAATGTGGATGGAAGCTCAATCTAGGTATGAATTTGAATGTGTGTAGGAGGAAGCCATTCTTAACCCATATTGTGGCTAAGAAACACTCTTTCCTTTAGTGTTGGAGGGTAGGTTGTCTTTGACACATAACTTGCATTTCGGAGGGCCCGCAAGTGCCCCTGACTGTGCCGTCTGCGTCTGTCCCCTCCTGTCCGCCTTCACCTCTTTTCGCCTTACCCGTGCTGAGCACAAAATCAAGGGGTCCTCCCTTTGTGATCATCTCAGGAGAATGCCATTCTGGGGCAGTCTGAAGTCTTTTAGAGAGTTTTTTCTGAAAGTAAGTTTCTCTCTGCACAAAAGCATGGCTATAAGTTAAAGTGAAATTGGACTATAAACATCACAATGGCAGACAGTATTATAGAGCTATACTTAATTAAAACTGTGCCTTACATATAATTAGAGCTCAGTAAATATCAAACATAAGAACAGACTGGCCAACTGAATAGACTAAGTGAATAAAGTGTGATGTTAAGAGAAGTAAGCACCAGCTCTGCAGGTCCCGCTCCTGACAGTGGTCCTCTGTCTGCACCGCACCTCAGTGATGCTTCCCAAGGAAGACCTCTTCCCTCCACCCACCCCACCTCTGCCTAGCTCTTGCTTTGCTTGTTAAAAACTGGCTAATTTCCTCCCTCATTTGCCTTTACCCAGCTCCCCTTCCTTTTTGTTCTCAGTGGTGCTGAGGGAGTTACTACAAATCTGAATCGGACAAGGACAGCTCTTTGCATGAAAAGCATTCTTAACTCCCTTCACCTACAGATTGGGTTGTAGATGCTTGAAGGTGGTGTGGCCCCTCAAATGACGGCCCGACCCTGGGCACTGTCAGGCTTTTTTCCTGTCACTCTCTCCAACCACACACACCTGTGCATCAATCACATGGAGCTCACTGTACCCTGAGCGGCCACATGGGTTCATAGTTTTGGGCCTGTGATCACAGGATTGCCGTTCCATGGTTCGTCCCTCTCTCACTCCCTGACTATCTAGTTCTTACTTTTCCTTGCAATTCAACTAATGTGTCTCCTCTACAGAACTTTTCTAGACGTTTGCACAATTACTTCTTCTCCAT
>PVKM010021761.1:0-22328 GCA_004027735.1 Carollia perspicillata | reverse complement strand
TTATCCAGCTTCCAAAGTCAACAAAAATATACAGTGGCCCCCTTATCTGTGGTATATATGTTCCCAGACCTCCAGTGTGTGACTGAAACTGCAAATAGAACCAACTTCCATATGTGCTAGGTTTTTCCTATACATACATACCTACAATAACTGTCAAATCACTACATGGAACACCTGAAACATGCATTATTGTGTGCTAACTACACTTAAAATTTTAAAAGCTTCATGTATAAATTAGGAAGTGTAAGGAATTAACAAGAATAAACAATAAGAAAATAGAACAAATATAGCAATATGCTGTAGTAAAGTTATGTGAATGCGAGCTCTTCTCAAAATATCTTATTGTGCTCTGTACCCTTCTGGAGATGATGTGAGGTGATCCGACAGCGACGTGATGGGGTGAAGTGCAGTGCAAGTGCTGGACAAAGGCAGACTGTGTGTCCTGAGTGGGATGGGGCAGGACTGCACGAGGTTTCATCCCACTACCTAGAACAGCACACAATTGAAAACTTATGTATTGTTTATTTCTGAAATGTCTCTTTCTTAGTTTTTTTATTATTGAAACTTCCTGTGACTTTATAATTGTTTCTAAATTAAAAAGTAAACCAAACCAAAAGATACAATGTAAACTATACCTGAGAGGAATTGACTTTAAAATGAAAAATTATTTTTTAAGGTTAAACCAAATGTACAGATCTTGCTCTATGCAGCTCCATAGTTCAAATGTACATTTCTCTCTGGTATCTTCTTGTTTTGTGTTGAAATATTTCACTTAATATTTTCAGGCTGTGGTTGACCTAAGGTAGTTGAAACAACAGAAAACAGTACCATGGTTAAGGGCAGGGGACAGCTGCATGAATAATATAGCTGTTGGTGTTCTGTCTCCATAAGTTTACATATTTATTTTTTTAATTTAATTTAATTTTAATTGTTATTCAAGTACAGTTTTCTGTCTATTTAGATTCATAAAACAATCTTCTCAATTTTGAATTTTTAGCATAGCTTACTCAGTTTTTATGGGGAAATTCAGATAAATTATGACACAACTACCACCATCACCTAGAGTTCCTACTGTCATTCTTTCTTTCTAATCCTTACTTGTGGATATATTTACTGGTTTAGAGAGAAAGGGAGAGAGAGAAAAAGAGACAGGAACATTGATGTGACAGAAACATCCATCAGTTGCCTCCTGTACACACTCTGGCAAGGGGTTAACCCTGCAGTCTAGGTACGCGCCCTGACCAGAAACTGAACCAGCAAACTTTTGGTGTACAGGACGATGCTCTAACCAACAGGGACACCTGGCCAGGGCCCCACTGTCATTCTTCAACAATATTTTTTTAATTATTAAATACTAGGTTGGCAATTATTTTCTTTCAGTCATTTGAACACATGATTCCAATGTCTTCTAATTTTCACTCTTTCTGTGTGTAAGATAGCTACCAATCTTGTTTTTTATTTAAATATTTTCGGCCTGTTTTGTATGATTGCTTGTTAAATGGTTCTATTTGTCTTTGATTTTAAACAACCTTACCAAAATATATCTAGTTCTGCTTATCATTTATTTATATATTTTTCCAGTTTGTCAGAGTTTTTGAATTAGTGACTTGAAGTCTATTATGGTTCATCTCATATATCCACTTGAATAGGACCTGGAGTGTTCAGACATATGGTCAAAGATTATTTTGGGTGTGTCTGTGAGTATGTTTGTCCATAAGATTAACATTTGAATTAGTAGACTGAGTTAAGCACATTGTCCTTTCTTACTCAGTTGAACCTCATACTATTAACTGAAGACCTGAATAGAAGAAAAAGACTGAGTGAGAAAAAAAGTACTCCAGCCTGACTTTTAGCTTGGACTTCAGTCTTTTCCAGCCTTTGGACTTGGGCTGAAATATCAGCTCTTCTTGCATCTTGAGCCGGCTGGCTTTCAGACTGAAACTTACAGGATCAGCTCTCCCAGTTCTCAGAATATAGGTCATACTGCAACTACACATCTGCTCTCCTGAGTCTCCAGCTTGATGACTGCAGATCTTGGGACTTCTCAGCCTCCAAAATCACTGGAGGTTTATCTTCGCCTTAAGCAAGCTCTGTCCATTGTTTCTTTTTTAAATTTATTTTTATTGTATTTTTTCTGCTACCATTTATCTTCCTTATACCTTCTTCCACCTCCACCCACCCACCTCCCCCTGTAATCACTGCACTGTTGTTCATGTCCACTGTTTCCATGTATCTGGATTAACACATCTTTGAAATAAGCTGTAACCACCCTCATGAGAGCACCCGGTCTTGTTTTAGTAACCGGGAATACAATCACAGCCTTGATTTCTTCCACCTCCATGTAATCTTCTTTACATTCCTTCTTTAACTTCAAATGTAAAAGAAGCTACAAAACTGTTATTCTTCGGGGCATCTGAAATCTTACTCTCAGGCATATGTTTTCAGTTTGGCTGAAATAAACTCATAAAATTCTCTGTATGTTCAGAAGTTTCTTACTCTATCTATCTGTCTTGCCATCTATCCACACATCTCATACAGGTTCTGTTTCTCTGGAGAGCTCTAATATGTCTTTCACCAGTTTAGAAATGTTTCAGCTACTATCCATTCAAAGAGAATTTTTTGATGAATTTTCTCAGACTTTTTCCTCTGGGGCTCCATTTACACATTCATAATATAGACATTATTATATATTCTATGTTTTATGTGGTCTTGTATCATTTCTCTATGTCTTCCAGTGTTAAACATAAATAACTTTTTGATCTCTCATTCTTTTCTAATTACGTCTTTCATTGTATATATACAAAAATATACTTTAATTAAAATTTCTGTCATATAATCAATTCTAGAATTTTCACTTGGTTCATTTTAATAATTTTTACTTTGTTCAGATGCTGTTTGAGATTTTATCATCTTCTACATATTAATCATACTTATTTTAAATCTTCTATTTGATAAGTTCAATATATGGTTCCCCTGCAGGTCTATTTCAATTGTCTGGTTTTTTTCCTGGCCTTATTTCATGTTTTCTTATCTTTTCTATGAGCCAGGATATTTTTTCTTATGTGCCAGACACTGTATTTGTAACATGTGTAGAAACAATTTTAGATCAAGAATGGTGTTATTTATTTTCCTCCATGGAGAAGAGAAGCATAAATTTAGAAGCAGAAGAATTGGAAGTGGGCTTATAGTTTCAGAAGGTGTTTTTCAGCCTCCAGGTCCCCCAGATGCTGTGGGGCAGCAACATCCAATCACCATTTCTGTACTTGGCGAGGCAGCCCAAAGTGATGACCTTTCTCCTAGACCCTCAACGTATTTGTTCTGAAATCTCCAAATTCCCCCAAGGAAAAAATGAAAATAAGCACTAAGCTCATTTTCCTATGTCTAAATCCTCCTCCAACTCATGGCCTGCTACTAATTTATTTTCCCTACTGTGCTCGGATTCCTTTAAGTATCTTATATGTCACCTAGACTTTGTGTCCTGTAATTCAAAGTAAGGTTCAAACTAGCCAGTTTAAAACTATAAATTATAGAAGTCCTCATTTAATATTTTATAGATCTTAGAAATGTGATCCCCTTTTGACATATGAGAAACATGAATATCAAAAAGATTAATTGGTCAGTCTTAGATAACATAGCTAAGGAGAAAAATGGATTCAAGTACTTTTATATCTGAACTTATTTACTTGTATAAAGCACGCTTGTGAAGTGCCTACTAAGTTACTATCTCAATTGTAAATGCTTTACAAGTATTAACTATTTTAATCTCTTTAATAACCCAATGAGATAAGTATACCTATGATACTAATATTGTTATGCTTGATGGTATTCCAGAGGTCCCTTAAAATATCCTTTTTCTTTTATTTCTGCAGTTTTCACCTTCCTTACCTTCAAATGTGTGGTTTGATTTTCTGTTTTATCTAATTTTCTGTTGATTGTGTCTAATTTATTTTCATTTTAGTTACTCTATTCTTCATTTCTGACTGGTTCCTTTAAATTTTATATCTTTGCCTTTACATTTCCTATCTCTTTGTTGACATCCTCACTGAAACCATCTGTCCTTTATTGAGCATCCTTCTAGTAGGTATATTTGAACTCTGAATCTGGTAAATTGCTTCCCTCCGTTTTCTTTATTTCTTTTCTGCAGTTTTGTTCTGTTCTTTCATTTGGAACATGAATTTTTTGCCTCCACATTTTGCCTCCCTGTGTTTGCGTCTATGCATGATGTAGATCTGCTGCATTTCCCAGTATGGACAGAATACCCTATGTAGCAGGTGTCCTGTGGGGCCCCGTGGTACAGTCCCCCTGTTAACCTGAGCCAGGTGCTCCAGCGTTCCCCTTGTGTGTTCTCTCCTGTTGTAGTTGAGCTTTGATTGTTATTGGAACCTCATTAGGTGGCATTGACCCTCAGGCTGACTGGCTGTGAGGTCTGGAGTGACACGGAACCAGCTGTTGTGCAGGGGATGATGGGCTACCCCATGGAGTGAGAATCACTTGAGTAGGGCTCTCTAAGATAGAATATTCTGTACTCAACTTCCTCAGAATCACGTAATGTCATGTCCCCATAAGTGAATGTTTATTTGCAAAGTGGAAATTTTAGGATGAATAGACACAGAAATCATGGAACTTAAAGTATAATCTCAAAAAATTATTCTCACTTATATCTGTCAGTCATTTTGTTATCTGAGTCTTTGCTCTGCTTACAATAGTATAAAGACAAATGATTCAATCTTAAATGTTAGCTTTTGGTGTATTGAACTAATAATTCAGGAAAAGTGGTTGGAGAGTATCTCATGAGTGCAGGAAGTGTTTCTCTGTGCAGCTCCTCTAGTGCACACTGGTTGAAATTTAGAGGTTTCCAGAAACGCTTGCTAAATCTGACATTTGACTATCAAGCATCTTCTGCGAACTTTCTTTTCACTTCTTCTTTATTCCTTTCTCCTTTTATTTGCTAAAAAGTGTGTCTTTATTTAGTAACACCTAAACTTTATTTTGATGAGGTAATCAGTATAAGTAGGAGCAAGGTTTGTTTTTCTTATTGATATTCCATTCTAAAAATTTTTAGTATTAAACCTAGTCTTAAAAGTCACCAACCTATTTCAGAGCATTCTAGGTAAGATTGTCTCTAAGGGCTCGGCCTCCATCAAAAGAAGACTTACAGGAAAAACAGGAGTGAAGCAGTGTGGGAGAAAAAAATACAGAAGGAAGCCATGGGTTATAAGGTATCCCAAATACTCACACTAGCCTGTAGGTTCTAAAGGACACTCAGTAGAAAGAATGCAGAAATATTCACTATTCTACAGACTTTGTAACAATTTTTGATGGATTTCTGGTATGGTGTTTTTTTTTTTCTTTTGAAGTATAGCACCTTTTCAATCTTCTATATATGCTGTACGAGAGAGTACTTATACCTAACAGTGCTGTTGTCCCATTTGCACAAGTGATATGTTATAAAAGAATATTCAGGCCCTAGCTGGTGGGGCTCAGTGGATCAACAGCCAGCCTTTGAACCAAAGAGTTAGTTGCTGGTTCAATTCCTAGTCAGGGCACATGCCTGGGTTGCAGGCTAGGTCCGCAGTAGGGGCTTGGCCAGAGGCAACCACACATTGATGTTTCCATTTCTTTCTCCCTCCCTTCCCCTCTGTCTAAAAAATAAATAAATAAAATATTTTTTAAAAAAAGAATATTCAAAGATGACTTGATTATTTGATATTTTGGAATGCAAACACTACTAGTTAGTTAATCCACTCTATTTAGGCAATTTCATGTTAATTGTCTTTATTTACATAATTAAAAAGCAGGAAAGCACAATTTACAAAGCGAGCAGGGAAATTACTCTCTCCACTTTCTAGGTAATCTTTGAAGATGTGGTGCTTAGGAAAGTTAGCTCAAGTATCCACAATATTTATTGAGGGAAAAAGTAGGAGGTTGGGTAGGAAATTGAATGTGTCTCAGACTTTTCTGGTCAAGTGAATGTTTAATCTGTCACTAAAAAAAAATTTCCTGGGGACTTCTATTTTTCTTTTTTGAGGGGAAAGATGTCTCTAGGGGAAAAAAACCCAACCTCAGTCGTGATGACAATACCAAATTAGATAATTCCAGAGGACATGGTGTTGCTCCAGTAACTTTATCATCTGTGAAGCTGCTGTTGGATTCAAAAATCATGGAAGCACTACTCCAAGTAACTGTAAAATGCAAAGGACACTCAGTAAATGTTGATGAGGAGTTACACACAAAATTTCAATTCCTTTTCTTTCAAATTGTATTTTATATGATTGTAAAACAGTGCAATATTCCTTTGGAATTCAGAATTTTGTCATCATCTAAATAGAATCAGAAGGCACAAACTATACTCTTCAGAAACATTTTATTAAACAAAATATAAAAGTATACTTCATGCCAATGAAAAAACCTAAAATATTTTTATGCACATTTAAACTGGTACCATCATAAAGTCTGTATACACATGCTCATGGATGGCAATGTGGTATTGGAGACAAATGTATAATTTTACGTTGTATATAAATTCATTGATAACAACTTGTGGTTCAAATTTCTGGATAATAGTGTATTGAATAATAATAATAGTCAAGTTTGGGGGAAATTACTTAGGTTAATCAATTCAATGTCACTGATGTGGTTAACATAATATGGTTTTGAGGGGAGAAATAACATACTTTCTCACAATTGTGCAGAAAAATTATATATAATTTCTTTTTCCGACAGGAGGGTTAGCAGTAGACTCAACTAGAAGAGTGTGTACATACAGACAAAAAGTAGTGTGTTGAAACTTTAGGGTCATGTGTTATGAGAATTCTCCCAGGAGCCTGGAATAACTATCAGTCCCAAACTACAATTTGTATTACATTGGGTAATGTAATAGAGTGGGCAAATGCAGTGTAAACATAACTGCTGGTAGACTTGTTCCTAAAATGTATGTAGAGTGATGCAGGTGTTGATTTAATTAGTTGTTCAAAGTGTGACAATTTCTCTCCTCAAATTCTAGCATCTCAGAAGTTAACAATCATCTTTTTAAATTCAGCAAACTAAATATAACAGTGAACAATTTTGAAAGACACTGACTCTTTTGCAGGAACAAGATGAAGGATGGCATTTGATATTTTATGTAAAATATGAAGGTATCCAAAAACACAAATGATGCATAATATAGAAAGATGATACAAAAATAAAAATATTATTGGTGAAATAAGTCTTTAAAGAAATTCCACTAACTTTATTTTCATAGATCCTCTCAATATGCTTATCCCAGGAGTAAATTTTATGTTTCTGCAAGTTGACCAAAATTTTTAATCCTGCGAAAAATTCAAGAGGCATCCACCAAGTGTCTCCAGCTTGTTGAAACAAAGGATCTACAAGAAATAAAAGGGGCTTTTCAATTCCTGGTGCTAACATACTCTCTCGCTCCTCATTTCCATCTAATACATGGGCTTTCCTACCTCTCTTCCATCTGCAGAAACACCCGAGAGTCCAGTTTCATCACAATAATCACACTCGTGCAACCACCAATTATATCAAGAAATAGAATTTTTCTGGCACCCCAGGTTCCCATTTATGCACTCTCAGAACAACTACCCTCCCAAATGTGTTCACTGACTTCTGTTATCATAAAGTACTTTGCCTGTTTCAAACTTCATATAAACAGAGTCATACTGTATGTACAGTTTGGGATCTGGATACATTTGATGACATCGTGAGATTAAATAATGTTGCTAACGATGAATATTTTTCTTCATTTTCTTTTCTGTGTTATTCTATTTTCTTTTCTTTTAAAAAAGATTTCATTTATTTTATTTTTTTAGAGAAAGGAAGGGAGGGAGAAAGAGAGGGAGAGAAACATCAATGTGTGGTTGCCTCTTGTGCTTCCCCTACTGGGGACCTGGCCTGCAACCCAGGCTTGTGCTCTGACTCAGAAGTGAACCAGTGACTCTCTGGTTTGTAGGATGGATCTCAATCGCTGAGCAACATCAGCCAGGTCTATTTTCTTAATGTACCATAATTTACTGACCCACTTTAACATTCATGAGCATTTGGGTTTTGTCTATACAGAGGTTGTTATGAATATTACTGCTATGAAGGTATTTGTACATGTCTTTTAGTAGATGTATGCATGTTTTGAGGAAAGTTTAAATTTAAGAGACAGGAGTGTTTACTCCTCAAGCACATTAGTGTTTTTTCTGCTATGTCTCATCTGTTAATCATATCAAATTTACTTGCAACTGCCATTGTAGTTTTCACCTCTACTAGTTGAATTTTGGTCTTTTACAATAAATTATCTTTCATGTGTCTACTTATCTCTTTGAACAGAAAGCATACAACTATTCTAATGCATTTTTATTCATGTCTATGAGTTCTAATATCTGTATCAACAGATACTGATACTGATACTGTTTTCAGTTGATTTGTAAAATTTCTCAGGAGTCCTATTTCCACCTCTGTATGACCGGTAACCTTTGGCTAATATCAGGCATTGTGAATTAAACTTTTAGTGGATTTTTTTTCTTGAGCATTATTCTGGACACAGTTACTTAGAAAATTTAATAATTTTTTTATCTTGTTTTCAAAATGTGTTAAGTGGACCCAGAGCAGTTCTCATTCTAGGGCTTGTTATTCTACACAGTTGAGTCAAGACTCACCAGAGTGGTATACATGCTGTACCCCTGGCATCGCCAGGTTTGAGTCTGGCTAGTGGGAACAGGTGCTATTCCTTGTCCTGTATGACCACTGAGTACTGTTCCCTCTAATTCTTTAAAATGATTCTTTTCCCAGACCCGGGAAGTTTCCTCACATTCAAGCCCTCATTAGTACCCTGCCAAGTTCCTAAATTCTCAGGCACAGAAAAGGGGCGGCTGTCTCTGTGCAGCTCTCTATTTATTTCCTTTTAGATACACACGCAAAAATAAGATTACATAACACAAACACTGTGCAATGTGCCTTTTTCAGATTGCCTAGTGTGCACGTAGCACAATTCATTTTTAGTTTTCTTCCTATAAAAACATATCAAAGTATTTCAATGTGTGAGTGTATGCTTATGTAAGCATGTTTTTGATTAAACACCAAATGTACTAATTGAGAAAGGAAACAGGTGATTTGAACAACCAACAAGCTTACTTAAATAGAAATGTTAAAAAATGTGTTTACTGCAGTTAAAGTGTGTGCACGTTTCTTATATGCATTTCAAAATTTCAAATTTCAAGGCTGCTATTCATCTACACAAATTCTTATGAATTCAGGATTAAAATACAAATAAGTAACAGATATTTTCAAGAACACAATAATTTCAAAATTAAAATGTTGTATACAAAATTACTCCTGTAAACTGTACTAGAGCACATCTTCTCTAAATATACATTAAAATATAAGGCTTTATATAGATCAGAATTATAATTTGATGATATACTTTGGTTTATGTTTGTTTATCAATGTATCCAAACACAGTATCAGAAAATAAGGCAACATTTTAACAGGGTGTTTGTTTGGTACAAACAAGTTTAAAATAGTGAAAATAATTCAAAATGGATAAAAGACTTAACCATAAGTCATAACACCATAACAGTCATAGAGGAAAACATAGGCAGTAAAATTTCAGATATCCCACACAGCAATGTTTTCACCGATACATCCTCTACAGCAAGGGAAATAAAGGAAACAATAAACGAATGGGACTTCATTAAGTTAAAAAGCTTCTGCACAGCTAAAGAAAATATCTTCAAAATGAAAAGGGAACCAACCGTGTGGGAAAACATATTTGCCAACAATATCTTGGACAAGGGTTTGATCTCCAAAATATATAAAGAACTCATATGAGTCAATGTCAGGAAGACAAACAATCCAATTAAACAACGGGCAAAGGACCTGAACAGACACTTCTCCAAAGAGGACATACAGAGGGCCGTGAGCATATGAAAGGATGTTCAACATCATTAGCCATCAGAGAGATGCAAACTAAAACCACAATGAAATACCACTTCACACCTGTCAGAATGGCCACCATGAACAAGTTCTGGAAAGGATGCCGAGAAAAGGGAACCCTGACGCACTGTTGATGGGAATCATACTACTGCAGCCACTATAGAAAACAGTTTGTAATTTCCTCAAAAAACTAAAAATGTAACTACCTTTTGATCCAGTGATCTCACTGCTGGGAATATACCCTAAGAATCCTGAAACACCAATTAAAAAGAACCTATGTACCTCTGTGTTCATAGCAGCAGAATTTACAATAGCCAAGGGCTGGAAATAGCCTAAGTGCCAATCAGTAAATGAATGGATCAAAAAAGTGGTACATTTACACAATGGAATACTATGCAGTAGAAAGAAACAAATCCTTTCTTTGCTACAGTATAGATCAAACTGGAGAGCATTGTGCTAAGTGACATAAGCCAGGAGGTAAAAGACAAATACTATATGATCTCACCTATAACAGGAACCTAATGAACCAAACAAACCAGCAAAATAGAACCAGAAACATGGAAACCAGAACCAAACTGACAGAGACCAGAGAGGAGACGGGTGGGGATGAGGGAGGAAAGAAAATGGAAGAGTATAGTTAAAAAACAGGTATAAATGACCCATGGACATGGACAATAGGGTGGGGATTGACTGAGGGACCAGGGGAGTGAGCAGGACAGCGGGGAGCTGCAGGGGAAAATTGGGACAATTGTAATAGAACGATAAAAAAGATGGAATCCTTCAGTGACAGGCAGGGAAACTGCCAACTATGAAGGAAGCCCAGACCTTTGAGCTTTTACAAACAGTCCTGAGAAAAGGATTTCTGGTGAAGTCTCTCAGGTGAAGAAAATGAGACTTCTAGGGCCCACAACAAAAAAGAAACTCCTTATTGTCCCTAGAATCCTCATTTAGTAGTTTGGTGTTTATAGGAAAAGAGTATATACTAGGTTGATTTTTTTTCACATAACCCTTGTTGATTTCCCATAGTTTGTTAAACCTCTTACATATAATCCAGTTGTATTGGCTTATACTCATAACACTGCAGGGCGTTGTTCTGTTGCTCATTTTAGTAGAATTCGGAGATGATGGTGTAATAAATGACAACTCGTCCAAGTACTTCAAGGCTGCATCTGCCAATACAGGTAGTCTCACTTATATCTATATTTTTAATTAAAAGCATTAAGGGCCTTAAATTTTTTTAAATTACTAAAGAAATACATGTTCTTTGTTTTTTTTTAAGTAGACAATATAGTATTGGATAAAAGAATAAGTGAAAATCTTCACTGACTTCTTCAGTTTCACTAGGTAATTTGTTGACAGCATGTAATAACAATATTGATAAAAAAACAAAAAGTTAAATAAAATGCCTATTATATCTCCTATAAAAGAAATGAATGAATAAATAAAATCTCCTCTCCCATGCTCCCCACTCCCATTCTACAGATTTGATCATTATTTGCAAATTCATAATCCTCTGTATTTACATTTATTACTATGTCTCATGCAATGTTTTATGTATGTATTTCAAATACATGCTATATGAATAAGTATATGATTTACTCTTACAAAATGGAGTGACATATCTTTCTTATTCAACAATTTGTTTTTCTCAATTAACAATACATTAATAGACCTCTTCCCACATCAGTAATGGATATTATTTTTACTAATTTTAGTACATATGTAGTAGAAGGAATATATCATGATTCATTAAAAATTTGTCTTGAAACTATTTGGAAAAATGCATGCTAAGCATTACTTTATCTTGTGTATTTATAAGTCAGCTTATTTATTATTGTTACTGAGAACTATGCTTTACAACAATTGTTCTGTCATCGATGTGCATTAAGAGTTGGAGTTGGGAAGGAAGGCGCACGCAAGCGGATGTGGAGAAGGGAAGAAGAAAGTGCTTTGCCACACAGTGCCCCGATGTTTCTGCTGTGGCACATGGACGGGTAAACTTAAGGTGGATCTTTCCTAAAATACGTCACACCCGAAAGACACATGGTCATCAGTAGTAAAAGACTATCTGCAGTAAGACAACTATAATAGAACGACAATAAAAAAATTCAACCCCCAAAATAAATGAAATAAAATAGTGAAAATATGTCAAACAAACAAACAAACAAGCTAGGATTATAACAGCTAGAAACTGCTTCAATGGAA
Organism: Carollia perspicillata; assembly: GCA_004027735.1. Classification (NCBI taxonomy): domain Eukaryota; kingdom Metazoa; phylum Chordata; class Mammalia; order Chiroptera; family Phyllostomidae; genus Carollia; species Carollia perspicillata. The sequence goes on along the minus strand of PVKM010021761.1, from coordinate 10,196 downwards.
CTTTGTATATGTAAACATTTGAAAAATGGACAAGGCAATCATTAAAATAGTGATTTATATCTAAATTTATTTACATGGAAGAGTTTCAATTTATATGTGTGTGTGTGTAGGTAAAAGGGTGTCAAGTATTTGTACTACAATGTCATTGCAAACACAATCTCACGGTGTACATGTGCACATGTATGTGCATGTGTGTTTGCAAAGAAAGACACCTAGAAAAATACTCACCACATACTTAGGTTACAAAAAATGGGTATTTTTATATTATCCTTAATATACTTTGGATTATTATCTATAAAATAAAAATCACTTTTAGAATCAGAGAAAACAGTAAAACTAGTTCAATTAAATACATCAATTTGTTTTCAGTAGACAAAATCCTCTAATAAACTATGTTATAACTAAGTTTATATTTAACACTATTTTGTTTAAATAATATTGTGCACATGTTTTATAACTGAATATTACAATATTTGGGCACATTCATAATTATCTTCTTTGATAGTAATATTTAACCCTTAAATAGATATGCTGATGAGGAAATAAAGATATATATTTTATTTCTCTTTTCCCAAGTAAAACATTTCTATTACTCTTATGTTTTTAAGATGCACGTTACTCTGGATTTTGTTCAGGGCATGCGAGAGCTGTGTGAGAATGCGCCAGGGGACAAAATTCCCGTGCAGCTATCTATATACAGGTTTATTTCTCAAGAGTCACATGAAATCAGGATACATATGAACCAAAGAACATTGGTTGTAATTTTTACTTTATATGTTATTTAATTCCTGTATATGATTCAAATTTTTCAAAAAGGATGAGTATGTAGAGAGTGCACAGTCTCCTTCCATCTCCTCAAATTCAGCCAAGCCATAATGATGTTCTTAGGAGAAAATATTATATACACACAGTGCATGCACATGCATGAACACATAAATAATCTATTTCCCCATTTTTTACATATTTTGCTCAGTTGTATCTTGCTTTTTTCATGTCAATATGTTATTCAGAATGTTCAACCTCAGTGTTGAATACATAAAGAGCCTTCAAATTATTTCTCTTAAGAATATTTCATTGTATGTGTTATGTTTAACCTCAACTTTTGAATAGATGTTGAGGTTGTTTCCACTCATTTGCTCTCAGAGACGTTTGGTAATGACCGACCTTGAACACACACACATGTGCTACACTTACGTCTCTCACACAGACAGGCTCAGAGCTGTGCCACTGGAGCAGGGATTTTATTAGAGTGCATTGAGCATCCTAGAAAGGGGTTTGTCACAATAAAAGTTGTTTAATTAAGTGTTAAAAATTATGATTGGTTCCTAACAAAGTATATCTTCATAACGTTTCCTAGAAAACCAAGTTTTCTGGTAGAGTATGATGAGTAGTTGGCCAGATATTACAATACTTCTCACATTTCTCAATATAATCATTATCCAGTTCATCAGATTTAACTCAGAGCTTGGACTTTTAAGTGACTAATTGTTAATTTTTATGCAGGGAGTTTAGTCACGCTTTATGAAATATCTCTTGTGGAATATCTAAATGATTTCCTTGAAAAACTGGCAGGTTTTTCTTTATCTTCTAGATTCATGCATGAGTCTACTTTTCCCTCATAGATTTTTCTTTCTCTATTATTAGACCTGAGACATTCTGAAAATTAATGCTATCTAAAATGCAATTTTATTAGACTGAAGTGCTAATGTTTTACATTGAAAAGTTTCAGTGACAGTAATATTTTTAGTGACAATATAATAAAGACAAAAACACCAGCTATACAACAGTGGCTTCAGCTTCTCCATGTTTTCTCAAGTTTTGAACAAAGGATACACAAGACTAAAACAATGTTATCCATCTCAAGCTTTCTTCATTTGCCCAAGTAAGAAATGTATGGAATAAATTTAAGCATCACTTTTCTTCATTTCTTTTAAATACTTAACAAGACAATTATCTCACTAATAATGTATTTTTCTTCATATTTATGGTTACCTCCTGTCATTTCTCTCCTGTATTCTTATAAAACACTAAATATTTTATTTAATGTATTTAAAGATCATTGTCATTATATCACCAAATGCTTCATATGCTTTATTTATTTATTTTTAACAGCTTTATTGAGATATCATTGGCATGCCAAAAGTATGTATTTTAATATGTACAACTTGATGTTTTGATACATTGTCAAATGATAACCCCAATCAAGTTATTCACATAATCAATACTTTTGCATGGCTATTATTGTAGATGTGTGAGTCTATGGTAAGACTTAATTTAAAATCTAACCTCTAAGCAAATTACAGGTATACAGTATGGTATTGTTAACTATCACCACCATACTGTACACTGACTCTCCAGATATCACTCATCGTGCATAAGTGAAAATGTGTACCTTTTCATTAATATCTCCCTCCCCAGCCCCTGCAACAACCATCCTACTGTCTGCTTCTAATAGAGTTTGACTTTTTTAGATTCCACATGTACATAAGATTATGCAATATTTTTCATTCTGTGTCTGATTTATTTTGCTTAGCACAATGACCTCCAGCTCCATTCATGTTGCTGTATTTATTTTTAGAGAGGGAGCAGGGAGGGAAAAAGACAAGGAGAGTAATATTAGGCAAAATATACTTTAAATTAAAAAAGATTATAAGAGACAGCAAAGGAAATTATATGTTAGCAAAAGATTCAATACAGCAAAATGATATAGTAAGAATAAAAATGTTTTATCTAATAACAAATCATCAAAACATGTGAAGCAAAAGTTGACAGAATTAAAAGCAGAAATAGACAGAAGTAGACATACTTTTTTAGGAAATACGCCTGGACTGCGGCTTATTCATAACATAGAAACAACAACAAAAACTCTAAGTGGTAAAAGGACTTTATGAACTGAAAAACAATTCATTTAAAGGAAAACAGAGTTTCACTGTGTTAAGAGTATCAAAATTGAGTCAAAGTTAACAAAATCTGTTTTTCCTATTAATATTGAAACTGGAAACAACATGCCATTACATTGCAACACTGTAAACTGGTTAATAATGAAGCAGAATTACCAATATTAAAAACTTAAATCATTCCAATCAAAGGTACCGTTGTTTTAATTGATCCAAATATCAGTCAGCATCCATTAAATTTGTTACATGATTTTAATAATTTAACATTTTATAGTTAACTACATATATATAATGGTATTGGGTTTTATCAGTATATTCTGAAAGCACAAATATGACAAAGATATGTTTTACACTTTTTTCTCAGCTAAGCAGGGAAGAGAAGGCAATTTTACTACTTTTCAGACTGGTCCTTGAGTAACACATCCCGAGAAAGGATATTTCCTATTGTATATAATAGTGTCAGTAATAAATTGATTATATGCACAATGTTTAACTGCAATGTAGGCTAAAATTAGCACAAAACTACAGATTGATGTAGTGCGTGGCACAAATTTTCCACAGACTAAAAAACCCATATAATCATTAAGTAAAAACAATTTTAGATCTTTGACATGTATGAAGAGGGAAATAAAGTAAGCAGCTTGACTTCCTGAGTATCTCCGGCCTCCTTTTTCTTGTGTCTGAGGAAACTAGCCTTCTGCAGTCTGATTATCTCTTCATAAACACAGCTGAGGTGGGTGCATTGCAAGGGATGGCTCGTCTACCAAGGCAAACCCCACCACACTTTGCTGCCTCTGTTCCTGTAATGAGTATGAGAATTCAGCGTGCTCTAGTGTATGGCTCAGGGCAACCCATTATCAGCATCCCTGAGACCCTGCCAACAGGCCCACGAGGCAGAAACTATTTTAATAACAGTATTAACACCTCTTCACCGTTTGCCCTCATTTAATGAAGCAGCCCCAAAACATTGAATCAGCTTTATTTATTTGATTAAGTTATTGACTGAAATATGGACTCAGTTCATCTTCATTGAATGAATTGTGATCTTTTCCTTTCTTTTTAATTATGTTGAAGAAGATTCTCGAAGTATGGTTCTCAGATGTGTAAGTGTTGATGGGTGAGACCTGGTTCTTCTTGATGGCACATGTAAAGAATGACAGATCAGCAAATCTATTAGCGTGCAATCAGAGTTTATCAGCCACCCATTCACATGGAAGAGAACTGGCCTAGTTAAGGTGATGAAATGAAAGAAATAGGTTCGGGGTAAAGCAGAGTGGCAAAAGTGAGGATGGCTGAAGGCCAGGGTGCCAAGCTCCAGGTGGCCAGAGCCTGGGTGACCAGAGGGCCGAGAGAGCTCAGGAAGCGAGTCCTTTGTTCTGAGGACTTGTATAGTTGGTGGGATGAGAGTAAAAAGGTTACACATTGATTAACGGGTAAATGTGGCACCAGCTTTCCGGGGGCGGGATGTGACTACCCAAACTTAAGTGTATGCGGGGTCTGTTAGCCCTAGTCCTTATCTTGCTCCAGATTCCATTTGTTCATCTTGTTGTAAAACAGATTTGTGACAGGAGGCAGTTAATTAAAGTTGGGGCAGGCGTCCAAAGTTATTTATGGACTCTTTCTGTTGGCATTAGGGACTCTCTCGTAAAGCAGATAGTAACTAGAGGTAGACAATCAACCAAAGTTGTTTTATGGGCTTCTTCTTTGGGCACCAGGGACCCTCTCCCGCATTCCAGGTCTTGGGATGAATACACTGTTTCAAGGCTTTCTTTCCCAGATATTGGAAATGCTACACAGAATTTCAAGAACCTCCCTTCTTCCTTGCTAGCATAATTTTTCTTGTGCTGTTGGAACACCTGGCAGTATGTCGGACCACGCTCAGGACTGCTGAGTCAGCAAGTGAGACATGTCTCCCTCTTCCTCCCTGCCTCGGTTTACTATTCATTCTACCTAAGTGATAAGAGACATTCCCTGGCAACTAGTATGCAAGAAACTGGCCAATAACAGTGGGGCAGTCTCAAAGTTCTTTCTCTGCTATCTCTTGCTTCATAAGGTCCCTCCTTTTTCAGGATGTCTTATGGATCAAAGTTTTCACAATAGGGTGATAGTATTTTCCACTAGGTTGACATTTGCAGTAACGATGAATGAGGGGTTTATGGGTGTATGGACTAAATGTTTCTGTCCCTCTAAAATCCATATGCTTAAATCCCAACCCCCAATGTAATGATATTAGGAGGTGGGGCTACCCAGAGGAGCTTAGGCCATGAAGGGGAGCTCCCTCATGAATGGGATTAGTGCTCTTATTAATGAGACTCCAAAGAGCTCTCTTCAGCTCTTTCTGCCATGCAAGGAAACTAGGAGAAGTCAGTGGTCTACAACCTGGAAGAGGGCTCTCCACCAAACCTCTCTTTGCTGGCAGCCTCCAGAATTGTGGGAGATAAGTTTCTGTTGTTTATAAATCACCCAATCTGTGGTATTCTACCTGGGAGGAGCCTGAGAGGACTGAGATAGCACATAACATAAGTCAGCAGTTTCCAACTACTGTGGCTCAAGAATTTCTTAAAACATGCAATACCTGACCTCTTCTCCCTTAGATCATCAGATTAAAAACGACAACTGCCAGCACAATAGTTGTGAATGTCCTGTCTTGAACCATAAACATATAGGTCCTAGAATAGAGTTGCATCATATTGGTAATGTCTTATAATAAGTTTGTGTCCAGTTGGTTAATTCTTGGTACCAGAAATACAGGCATCTGATTATTTTAAAAGTCACTTTGGAGCAAAAAGGGTAGGTAATTACTATTATTATTATTGTAAATCAATCAAAATTATACCAATTTTGTCATACTGGCAAAAATATATTTTTGCGTGCTACAGAATTTTAGTAATTAGTTTATGTAGGCCATGAGATGAGAAGGTTTGGAAATAGCTGATGTAAATTGAATAAGTAAATGAATCTTAAAACCAACAAAATCATAGAATGTGAGGATGTGAAGAAAACATTTCTGTGAATCTAATGCAGGGCATCTGCAACACTATTAAGAAATCAATATTTCAAGTCTTTGGTTCCCTAAAGTATGTCTAAACCCCAAAATTAAATATATCATTATATATATACATATACGTACATACATACATACATACATATATATGACATATAGAACCAAAATAATAGCATACACACTTCAATGTAATTTAATCTAATAATTACAGGACAGGTATATGCATCTAGCAAAAATGGATAAATACGTTCAATATAAGTATATGCATATACTTGTATTTTCTTCACTACATATTAGAATAAAGCTTTAGAGTATTTTGAAATGTTATTTCTGGACACTACATAAATATTTCTGATCAAATTTAAAAACCATGAAAAGTCAAGTGAAATAGAAAATACTGATTTTCTCATTAATTGGAGCAAGGATTGATGGACTGCAGTCCATCAGCTTGCCAGTGAAGTCTTACTGGAATAGTCATGTCCACTTGTTTGTGCCTTAGATGTGGCTTTCATCACACTAGAAGGGCAGGACCGAGGAGGCTCAAGAGAAACATTATGCTCCATGAGAACAATATGTTTACTAGCTAACCCTTAAAGCAAACTTTTCAGACTCCCAATCTAGAAGTCACATGTGATTTCAGAGATTGTACAGACCCCTATACACAACACATTGATCAAGCAGAGCCCTTCGGATACAAGATAAAAAATATTTCTTGGGAATAATGAATGTTTTCCTCCTTCTGGCCCTGCATTTAAAGAAAAAAAGAGATTAGGAGGGTGAGGCACACCAGAGAAGAAAAAAAAATCTCTATTTACTTAAGCAGTGGAACCAGCAGATTATCAAAATGGTAAGTTTATGTCAGGAAAGAATAAGCTCCTGGGTAAAAGGGAGAATTGTGTTCATGAAAATGAATTTAGTACTCCAATAATATATGTAAATGTTTCCTGCTTGTGTCTTCATAGATTTAATCCAGGGAGAAGAAATTTAACAGAGAAAACACAATAATAAATAATGAAAAGATTCATAGACAAAAATGCTCAAAAGAAAACAATGTTTAAGTTATATAGATTCTTTCACCAAAGAAAAAGTATCCAGTAGGAAGTCTGACAAAAGCATGAGGAAGTCTTGGAATTCCTTCCACCTGGCACTGGGCACGGTATCCAGAGAAGCTAGAGAAGGCTGTGGCACAGGGCTGCTTCAGTTGCAATGTGATGCTGTTGTCATAAGGCAGAAATCATTCCTAATGTTATTCCTTTGTATCATTCCCTACGGGAACTCGGTGGGCTCACTGGAAGTACTCAGGATTAACGATGGAACTCATGTCTGCACAACTGAAAGACAGTGAGACAAAAAGGGTGGATTCCTCAGAAATGATCTGTGCAGTTCCATGTCTAAAAAGCTAAAAGTGTAAATGTAATAACACTTTTTAATAGACTGGACATATGTCTTTTTTAACAGAACTATTTTAACACTTACAAAGTCATGAAAAAGATTTAAAAATATAATATGTGTGTGCACATGTATATGTATGTGCATATGGACACATACATATACATACATGTGTGAGAGTATATTTTATATAAATATTAATGCACATGCACACGTGTCCAGACATATTCCTTAAAGCATAGCTCTGTTTTCATATCTATCTCATAGAATCCACTCATTTATTAAAGAAATATTTATTGAATATTTGATACATTTCAAGTTCTATACTAAAATTTGAGAACACATTGGTAATAAAAATAGCAAGTGTGTATCATTAAATGTATGTTCTATTTACAGAGAAAAATGTAAATCTTATAATGCATACATGTCCTTTTGTTGTGTGTTATTACAGAAAAGTAAGGGCCAGGATAATCTGACTTATTAAAATTTCAGGGACTTTATTCCAAGGAAGTGATATTTAAAACTGAGCTCTAAAGAAGGTAGACTGAGACTTACAGAATTTACTGGTAGTTTCAAGATGGTGCCCAGTGATTTTACGAATGTGGCCGCATGGTAATCACTGTCTGTGAAGCTTCTGCAGGCTGGGCAATGTTCTAGCAGTCTCAGGTAGAAAGGAAGAAGCAGGCTATGAAAATGCATGGCTGGCTGGAAGATATGAGAAATATATAGCAAACATTTTGGAGAGCAAACTCATAAAACATTTTTTGAAGAGCTAACTAATAAATACATGGAACATAAAGTGTTTTTGATGGGGATAAGAATAAGACTTTGCATATAGGTACAAAATAAATTCATGGCAGCAAACATGGGTTTAGAAACTCCATGGGAAGTGAAGACAGAGGCTTGGTCATTGTCAGCAGTGTCCTGTGACTTCCCCCAGAAAATGGGAAAGGATAGAAGGAAAGAAAGAGAAAAAAAGCAAATATCATATATAATTGAATTAACAAGGTAGGCAATAGTCCTACATTAAGCTGTACTGGTGGAATATTACATTTATTTTTATATATGTTTTTAAAGCAACATAGACAAAAAATCCAACTTGTTCAAAAATTAAATATGGTATGGTGTTATATAAGACATAATTAAAATAATTGAGAATTTTTAACTTTTTTCCCAACAAGATTAGAAGAAGGCTTGAAAAATAAGATGGCTGCCTACCAAGTTAAAAAAAAAGAAAAACTGGAACTTCTGAACTACTGAGCTACTCAAGGGCATTAATTGGCTTAGCAGGTGAGGCATTCCACTACTGGAGTTTAACAATATTACTCATATGGCTTTATAGCTACTATTTTCTACTTAATACAATGAGAACACTGTGAACTACTATTATACATGTAGTTCCTTTATCACATCGTTTTAATGATTTCCAGAGTATTCAATCATATGGCATACCTTAATTTATTTAATTTAACTTCACAGAACAATTAAGCTGGTTTTATTTCATCCGTATAAAAAATGTGCCACTGAATAATCTTGTGATTACTCTTAGTGTACCTACTAAACCAAAGGTTATATTCACTCAGAAGGCTTTGGTAGGTGGTTTCCATTTGTTCTGCAGAAATATTATACCACTCTTTCTCTCACCAACAGTGAGCAAGCTGGCTGGGCCCTTACGTTCAAGGATGCCGTAGTTAGAAGGAAGCTGTTAAGTCAGTAGACACAAGATAAAAAATAATGATACAATCCAGGTACAATAGCTTTGGTAGGTACACCATGTTAATGTCATACCCAAATTTATGAAAGAGAAAACTAACATTAAATTGAAAGTTACAATAGAAGTTGAAAAAAGATTAAACAAGTGGGAATTAGAGTTGGTAATTAGAAAGAGATCAATATTGTAAAAATTTACCTTTAGTTTAAAATATTTTATTATCCATGTAGCATGTTAATTACTGCTGTCTTAAGTATAATTAAAATTATAAAATTATTTTTTATGATCTACTAGCACAACTACATCAAGAATCAAGAAATATGCTAAGTCATTTAGGAGGCTTCAGGGAAATTTTGTTTTGTTTTGTTTAAACCTTACTGAACAATAGTTCTGATAATAATGAGTAATAGAAGGTAATGTGTCTATGAACTAGTTAAGCTAACCTCAGGAGACCTTGGTTTCTTCATACCATTCAAAGAGAGTAATAGCATATCTCACATAATAGTTTAAGTACATTAAATGAAGTCAGTGAAATAATGTGTATACATCCAATGTGGTGTTTTGACACATGCAAATAGCTAGTATTTATTAAATCTTAGTGCATATCAAGTATTTTTATATCTGTTTACATGTACTAGCACATTGATTTTTCATAAAAAATACTGTGGCAAAGGTATTATGATCATCTACATTATAAAGATGAAAAAGTTGAAGCATAAGTAGATAACTAAGTTGTCAAACCATACAATAAAGTAGTATTTTTATGTGAACTAGCTGGTCTAATTTTAGAGCTTTTATTCAAAAATCTCTGCTCTTTACTGCCTCTTACAATAATTATTAGACATCTACCTTTCTAATATGAATTCTGTAAACTATAATTTTATAATAGCTTGTTAATGAGTTATTGTTTTGCTGATTTTTCAAAACAAGCTGCATATATAATGTAAATTAATTTTCTCTTTGAAAATGTTTGTACCAGAACTTTGTAAGTCACTCTAGCTTTGAAGAATAATATCTTCATGTGAATTTTGTAAATAATTAATCCTAATTGTCTATTTGCAATATTTTTAGCAACATGATAGTATCTTCATCCTCTAGGATTAATAATTTCAACATCACAGAGCTTGGCTTTTAACAGGTGAATATTCTCTAAATAATTAGATTTTCATTCAAAGCATAATTTGTCTTTGTAACA
>PVKM010021760.1:10320-22433 GCA_004027735.1 Carollia perspicillata | reverse complement strand
CCCCCCAAGGCAGTGGGCCTGAGTTGAGCCTCTCCCTCCAGGCCTCACAGTACAGGAGCCGGAGAAAAAACCTCTCGCCCCTTCCCTCAGCCAGTGACACGGAGTGGCCGAGGAGCTTGGGAGTGCGGTCCCCTCGCCGCTGGAGTCCCAGCAGGGGCCCCAGGCAGCCCAAGAATTTGGGGAGCCAGGGCCTCGGGGGCAAGTCCTGGGACAAGGAGGCCTGGGACCCAGGGTCCTCTGCGGCTGGCACTGGGACCCTGAGATGGAGCGGGGATGAGCCTGCAAGCAGCAGGGACGATGGGCCCCCACGAGCCGCTCCTGGCCGGGGCTCCGGCTCTGCCCCACGGCCCTCACCGAGGAGGCGGTTTCTGGAGGACGACCCAGGTGGCAGAGGCAGGCAGGAGTGGACAAGAGAGCCCCCTCCCCGGTCCAGGCCAGGAGCCAAGGACCGTTCCCTGGGGACTGTGGCCTGGACCTATCTCTGAGCCTTAGTCGGGACATGAGAAACATGAGAATAAAGCTGGGTTACAACCACCTGAGTCTGCACATCGTGTCCGCTGGCTGCATCCAGAGCCTCCAGGTGCCAGGGTCACCTGTGGCCAGGAGTGTTCTTCTGGGGGCCGGGGCCACTGTCTCCCTCCCCTGGCACAGGGCAGGGCAGGGCTTTCCTCAGTGGAGGGGCCAGTGGGGCTTGCCTGCGTGTCCCAGTGGGGTGGGGAGAGGGGCAGGGGTCTGGGTAGCCAGAAGTGGGTGGAGCCTGAATTTGGGCTTAGCCTTTTGTTATAAGGGGGGGTCTGGGCTCTGGGGTCAGGGAGGTGAACCCCAGAGGCCCTCTCCTCCCTGGCACCCTCTCCTTTTACTTTTCCCTGTCTCCTTACCATTTCTTCCCCATCCCTTTGGGCTTGGGCCCCTGCCCAGGGAGCTCACAGCCTGGTGACTGTCACCTAGTACTGAGGCTGTCATGGAGGGATACAAGGAGTGGTAAGGACACAGGGCTTCTGGGATGACATCCAGGAAAGGGGCAATTAGGCTGGGTGGCAGGATATGAGTCAAGGTGCCTGGGGCTGCCCCGGCTAGGGCGGGGCTTCCCAGGCTAGGGCGGGGCTGCCCAGGCCGGGTGAAGTGGCCTGAACCTGGGGGCAGGCAGAGCTGGGAGGGGGCCAGACCAGTCTCCCCAGGGTGAGCTGCGGCATCCTGATTTGGGTTTCCACAGCCCTTGGGGGGAAACCTGCTGCTCTGCCTGCCTCCTCTTAGCTCCAGTTTCAGAGATTAGATGGGGTGGGAGTGAACCCTCTGGCCTCCAGCTGCAAGCCCCCTCCTATAGGCCTCGGGATGGGGGTTTGACGGCTGCCCCACCCTGTTGGTGGCCCCCGTCATTTGTCAGGGAGTAGGGTGAAGTGCTGGAGGACAGGCCGGCCAGGGCTGTGGGCCTGACGGTGGAGGAGGCCACCCCTGTGTGGCTCTGATGCTCCTTTCTGAGGCTTACTGTGGGCTATGCGTGGGTACTGAGCCAGGCTTGGGGGCGATGGGGACAGGACCAGCTGGGTGGGCTGTGCTGTGTGGCTGGGGCCTGGGGTGCCTTTGCAGGTCAGCTATGAAGAGATTCCATCTCTTCCTGCCACCCTGTGGGGCTTGGCTCCAGCACCCTCTCAGCACCCCCTGTAGGTGCTCCCTGGGTAGGGGGAGTCCAGAGACAGGGCTTTGGTCCGCAGGGCACCTGAGCTCCTAGATGCACTGCCCCCACCCCCCACCTGTTCCAAAGGCTCTCTCCCAGGAGAGAGGGTCCCAGTGGGGCTGTGTGGCTTCTGGGACCCAAACACCTTCTTAGGCTGCACCAAGGGCAGTGGGCCACCTTGAGCGACAAGGGCTGGACTGGCCCTGTGCTGGCAGCCACTGGACAAGGACAGTGGTGTGGTCTCAGGCTGAGGATCTGTCAAGGGGACTTTGAAGCCCTCCCTTCTTTGCAGCCTTCAAGGAGTGATCAAAAAAAGGTGGTGGGCTCTGAGTTTTATGAAACCCCTCACTTTCACTGGTGGCTACGAATTAGGTGCTGGGCTGCCCTTAGGGATGGCACCCTGGGAGAGAAGGCTCTAGAGCACCTGTGTGGGGCCCCCTGGGGGGCACAGGCTCCTCCGGGTCTCAGCACCACTGGCTTCAGCAGGCATCCCAGGGGCAGACGCCTGGCTTGGGAGTGACTGCCCAGCTGGGGCTGGAGGTTGTCCACGGACCCCAGGCATGGCTCCTAAAGGGTGTTCCAAAGCCTTCGGGAGAGTCCTGCGGTCCGCCCTGCGCACCCGCGTGCGACCGCCGGTCCCTACCCGCCCACTCGCAGACGCGCTGTCGCGCTGTCACGTTCCAGCGCCTGACTCAAGCCGCGCCGCAGGGCGGGGAGCTGGGGGAGCTGGGAGGCGGTGCCGGCGCCCGACTCGACCTGGAGGCGGCACCAGGAAGCGCCCGCCCCGGCCGGAGCCGCCATGTAACCGGCGCCGCCCCGGAGCCGAGCAGCGCGGGCCCCAGCTACTGGCCCACCATGGGGGACGAGGAAGAGGACGAGGGCTGCGCAGTGGAGCTGCAGATCACTGAAGGTGGGGCAGGGGCAACCAGAGACTGCAGGGAGGGGGGACGGCAGCCCGGGCCGCAGGGAGGGGTCATGCACTGGCTGGGCTCATTCGCCCCCTGTGCCCACAGCCAACCTGACCGGGCATGAGGAGAAAGTGAGCGTGGAGAACTTCGAGCTGCTCAAGGTGCTGGGCACGGGAGGTGAGGACCCCCACCCACGGGGCAGATGTCCCACACACCATGCCCTGGGCCTCTTGCCGGCACACCCGGCTGGTTCTGGGCCAGGCAACAGGCAATGCCCCCCACCCTTTCCTGGCACAGCCAGCCTTGACAGCACCACCCTGCCCTGCTAGGGTTTGCATGCCCACTCTCGGGGCTGCTTCTCCCGACAAGGGCCTCCCGGATTTGTCAATACCTTTGGGGGCTTGCAGCCCTCCCAGGCGATTTGCACAGCTCCTCTTCTTGGTCTGATATGACAGCCATCTCCCCCGCTTTGCAAACTCCGAGCTCAGGTTTGCACATCCCTCCCATGTCCGCATGCACCTCTGACTCCCTTCCTTGGATTTGCATCCAGTCTGTCTGATCTTCCACAGGTTGGCAGGTACCCCGCCCCCACCTTGCACTGCAGGCCTCATGGAGTTGCATGCCCCCCAGCCTGGTTTGCACACCCCCTCCCTGGTTTTGCCGAGCACCCTCTCGGTGCTGTGCACACCATTCCCTCAAAAGCTCTGCCAACTTTTTGCACACCTTCCTCTCACCCAGCTCCTTTTTCCAATTTGCACAGCCTCCTGGGTTGGCGTCACGCCCACACCCACCCGTCTGCACCACCCTCCTGCTCACCGCCTACTCTCTGCCCACTCCTTGCTTCCACAGCCTACGGGAAAGTGTTCCTGGTGCGGAAGGCGGGCGGGCACGACTCGGGGAAGCTGTACGCCATGAAGGTGCTCCGCAAGGCAGCGTTGGTGCAGCGCGCCAAGACTCGGGAGCACACGCGCACCGAGCGCTCGGTGCTGGAGCTGGTGCGCCAGGCGCCCTTCCTGGTCACGCTGCACTATGCTTTCCAGACCGACGCCAAGCTGCACCTCATCCTTGGTAAGGGCAGGCACCTGCCAAGCTTGGGGCCAGGAAGCCACTGGGGCCACCCATGGGGGATGCTTCCCAACCTCCACTCTGCCTCCCAGACTATGTGAATGGTGGTGAGATGTTCACCCACCTCTACCAGCGCCAGCACTTCAAGGAGGCTGAGGTGCGCGTGTACGCGGGTGAGATCGTGCTGGCCCTCGAACACCTGCACCAGGTGGGTGAGGACCTGGCCACGTGCCTGTCACCATGGGCACTGGGTCTGGGCCGTCTTCAGGGTTTCTCTCCTTGGGCTTCCTGGGGGTAATGGGGACTGCAGGTGCTTACCCAGGCCTCCTGGAAGGGAGGCCACAGTGGGGTCTGCCCGGTGGGGTCTCCTCCCCTGGTGCCTCCTTCAAGGAGCCTTCCTCTCAGGGAGCTTGGGGCTACCTCCTGGGGCCATGTTCACAGAACTTCCTCAAATGGAGACCTAGTGCCCTGACTTCCAAAGCCTCTTTGAAATGGGGCTTTCTCACACAGGCTTTCCTCTCTCTGGGACTTTGGGGTCTGCTCCCTGGGGAGTCCTCCATGGGGCTCTCCTTCCTTGCTTTGGCGTCTTAAATGACCTTCCCTGTCCAGCGGCTCAGTCCGCTCCGGGCCCACTCCTGCCCTGGAGATCCTCTTATCCTGAGCAGCGACCCGGGGGGCCGAGGGTGTCGGGGAGGAGTCCTCAGAGCGCCTCTTGCTCCTGCCAGCTGGGCATCATCTACCGAGACCTGAAGCTGGAGAACGTGCTGCTGGACTCCGAAGGCCACGTCGTCCTCACGGACTTTGGGCTTAGCAAGGAGTTCCTGACAGAGGAGGTGAGTGGAGGCACCCTGGGCATTCTGTGCCCCCGCAAGGCATCTTCCTTCTGTCCCCTCCTCCTCCAAGCCCGGCTCCGTCTCCGTGTGTGTCTCGGGTTGCAGAAGAAAATAGCCCCAGGCCCTGCGTTCATGAAGTCCCCACAGTGAGTCCTCCTCAGAGCCTAGGGAGCAGCTGGGTGACCAAAATGGGTCCTCTTGCCCCACCCCCCCCCTGCAGAAAGAGCGAACCTTCTCCTTCTGTGGCACTATCGAGTACATGGCCCCCGAAATCATCCGCAGCAAGTCGGGGCACGGCAAGGTGGGTGGGCAGGGGAGTGGGGGGTGGTGGCGGGGTGGGGCCCAGGTGACTGTAGGCCTTCACCTCGGCTTGGCCCTGGCAGGCCGTGGACTGGTGGAGCCTGGGCATCCTGATCTTTGAGCTGCTGACGGGGGCCTCGCCCTTCACACTGGAGGGCGAGAGGAACACACAGGCGGAGGTGTCCCGGTGAGTGGGGCTGGATGCGGAGGGCAGCTGAAGTGGCTGGGCAGGGCTGTGGGGGGGCTCACTGCCCCTGACGCCCCCCAAATCCTCCCAGACGGATCCTGAAGTGCTCCCCTCCCTTCCCCCCTCGGATCGGGCCTGTGGCGCAGGACCTGCTGCAGCGGCTACTTTGCAAGGACCCCAAGAAGCGGCTGGGTGCGGGGCCTCAGGGGGCGCAGGAAGTCAAGAGCCACCCCTTCTTCCAGGTGAGGCCTCTGAGCTGCCCCCCACATCTCTCTGCACATGCCTGGTTCGGGCTGCTGCTCTGGGCTTGGGGGATGCTCTGGAAGGATGCTCTGGGACTGGCTGATTTCACTTGATATAGAAAAACTCCAGATCAAGAAAGCAGGCCTATCTTCTCATCCATCGCTAGTGAAACTTTCGAGACATGTTCCTGGGGGAAATTCTAAGTTCATCGACTGGCTGGACTGCCAGGGACTTGAGAATGGATTCATCAGTGCTTTCGTTGGACAGGTTCAGAGAAGGGAGGGGACCCGCCCAAGATTGCACAGTAGATGTGTAGGGATGGGCACCGACCCCGTGTCTCCTCTCAGCCAGTACTCCAGGTCAGTACTGAGAGCCACGCTGGCGCTCTTAGCAGCCACCCAGGCGTGTCGTTCTTTGTCCCTGTGAGGTCCGTGTGCCTGTAATTCAGGTGCATGGTCAGTCAGCCCTGCGGGGTCTGTTGACTTACTCAGAGCACACACAGGGTAGAGTGCAGTGCCGAGGGAACTTTGTCTCCTTGTGAGCCTCTCTGGCCCAGGCGCTGTGCATGGCCAGTGTCATTGCCTCGCAGGGTCCTGAAAGGGCGGATACCCGCTCTGGGCCGGCCCTTGGCTTGCATTATTTCGTGTGACCTTCAGAACCATCCTCATCATCCCCATCTTTACAGATGAGGAAACTGAGGTTCAGCGAGGTGGCCCCAAACCATCCAGCCCGGAAGTGGTGGAGCGCAGATTCAACCCTCCACCTGGGTGACTCGAAGGCCCATGCCCTTCTCTGCTACATTCTGGTTACATGTGGGCATTGAATTTGCCACTTGTCTGACCTCGTGACAAAGGCACCCACTGAAGGGCATTTGCCGTGGACCAGGCATGCTGTGACCCTGTGGCGAGTGTCATCTATCTCCCCGGCAGGCACCTGCCTAGAAGGGCCCTTGGAGATGCTTTCTCAGACAGGAATCTGAGTCTGTGGTGAAGATGTCACCTTGTGGGGGAAGTGGTTGAGATGTGTCAGTTTTCTTCCGTGAAATTCCTCCACTGGTCCCGAGTGCATGCTGGGCCCTGAGTGCTGGCAGTGGGTTGGCCAGTGGTCCTACCAAAGAGGCCCCAAGGTCTTCGAGGCTTGATGCTCAGAAGGGGCATTTTCTCTGCGTTCTCCCTTCTCTTCAAGACAGCCTCTTGGGTGACAGTGATGCTGAGGCCCTGGGCGGCAGGCAGAGCTGGGGCCTTCAAGTCTAGGTCAGGCTTCTTGGCTTCAAGTGACAAAATATCCAACTTGCAATGGTGATGTCCATGGAATAGTTTGACTGCTAACAGGTATTGGGATGAACGGTGGTCTAAACAAGATAGAGGGTTATTTATTTATTTATTTATTTTCTTACATAAAAGAAATCTAGAGGTTGGCAGGCCAGGGTTGCTGTGGTATCTTCAGCTGCTGCTTCTTCTCTTTTAAAAAATGCTCCTCCATTTTGAGCATGGAGATGCCATGTCCAGGGTTGCCTCATGGTTCAAAATGACTGCTGGAGCGCTTGCCATCCAGGCCAATATCCAGGGGGAGGAAGGGAGGGGTCAAAAGGGCACTCTACAGCTGTTCATCTTCCTCTTGAGGATCTTTACCTTGATACCTATCTCACAATATTTGTTTGCAAGTTATTGGTCATCCCTAACTATAAGGAAGTTTGTAAAATATTGTCTGAGTTTGCACATTGGTTCCTGGAATAAAATTGGGGATGTAGAACTAAGGAAGACAGGGAAAATGAATGTTGGGCAGGCAATGAACAGGCTCTGCCAAACTAGCTTAAACATAAAAGGGCATATTTTAGCTTCCATAAAAGAAAAGTTGAAAGAAAACTGGTCTGACTTCAGGCAAGGTTGCATCCAGGTGCTGAACCTCTGTCATTAGGAATCTCTTTCTTTGTTTCTTGGTCCTGCTTTTCTGCGCAGGGACTTCATCACTAGACCGTGAGGTTGTCCCCAGCAATTCCAGGCATACATCCTGTAAGACTTAAGTATAATAGGAGGAATATATTTATTTGTTTTGCAAGCTAATTCTATTAAAAGTCCCAGAATGACTCAGTGTGGTAGAGGGTGATTCTCCAAGGGAAATAGGGTTTGGGCTCTCAGAGAGGGAGGGATATGGAAGCTGGGGAGGCAAGATGAGCACCTTCCCCCCGAATGCCAGGTACACTCTTATCTCACTGAGGAGCTGCCCAGTGAGGGCGGCCTGAGCGGAGGGGGGTTTCTGCTTCCTGCCCTTTGACCCTTAGTCTCTCATTTCTTTTTTCTAGGGTCTTGATTGGGCTGCTCTGGCTGTGAGGAAGATTCCAGCTCCATTCCGACCCCAGATCCGCTCAGAGCTGGATGTGAGCAACTTTGCAGAAGAGTTTACTAGGCTGGAGCCTGTCTACTCACCTGCGGGCAGCCCCGCCTCTGGAGACTCACGCATCTTCCAGGTGAGTGAGAGTTCATGGAGCTCCTGATGTGGGGGAGCCCGCCTCAGGCCTGGCTGACCCTTGGGCAATATATAGGTCCTGTACCCTGACCAGGACTCAGCACCCATCCCTAGACCTCCCCACTGGTGGGGTACGTGCAACTGTCAGTCATGGAGACCCACCATGGCAGGGCTTGGCTTTGAGCTTCACGGTTTATTTATCCTTACATCCTACATGAATTTCCCTTCTGCTCCATCATATCTCCTTATCATTATGTTAAAATATTGTTTTAATTTTAAATCATTTACTTGCTTAAAGAGATACCTAGGAAGAGGTGCCATGTTTATACTGTGGCTTGGTGGGCCCGGTGGCACACCGTATCATATGCCCAGGGGCACAGGACCCCTTCCTTCAATTTTAGGAGTATAGGCCTGTTAGGCAAGGCTAACCTCCTTTGCTCAGGATCTGGGGCCCTCCGTGGTGGTCCTCACCCTGAGCCCTAGCCCCTGTGCTCACTTTTGTCCTACTTGGTGCTTTAGCAGCAACGGAGTGCTCAGAGGCTGCATAACATACTTCTGTACCTTTGCACGCCAGTCCCCTCCACCTGGCATGTCCCCCCTACTGTTGCTCACCTGGCAAGCTCCCAGTATACTCTCTAGCCTCATTGCCCAGGGCTGCCCCTGTGTGAAGTCTTCCCCGTTCCTGGGGCGCTGGGCTGCACCTTCCCAGCACACCAGCCCTCTGCAGACAGCACCTTCTTCTGAGCACCTGCTCAGCTTGTGTCCCGACAGCTCCCCTGAGGCTGCCTCCTGTGGTCCTAAGCTCCCGGAAGGCAGGAACCATGTGTTTAATTTCTGTCCCTAGGCCCAGTGTGGGGGCCGGGCCTGTAGGACACGGTCTATAATTATTAAATAAAAACAGGCCAATATCAAGTATGGATGGGTCAGTCTGCCTCTGTGAAGCTCTCACAAGTGACAGCTCTGTGCCTGAACATCGCTCGATCCATTGTCTCACAGTTCTGAGAAAGTTCTTTCTTGTGAATGGATGGTGACTCTCATTCATTCATTTATTCATTCATTTCATGACTCAGAAATATGTGTCGAGTGCCTACAATGTGCCGGGCACAGATCTGGGCACTGAGGATGTATCAGTGACCCTTACAGGCAAAAATCCCACCTGCGTGGGGCTTGCACACAGGCACACAGTGAAGCTGCATTTTCAGGAGAAAACACCCTGTTTAAATTACCCTTGTGAATCCATGGAATCGACAGGACATGGACCCTTTGGAAAGGCAGAGTATTAACTCTGGTTTCATTATATTGTGCCAGGCGATGCCCTTGGCACTTGGGGGGGTGTTACTGTGATGAGAAAGGTGGAGTCACAGACTGCTGAGGGACAGACGTGACCCCAAGTGATCATGGACCAAGCTGGACTAAAATGTCCGCATGTCCTGTGTGTACAAGCATGTCCCACTGACCCCTGGTCTGAGCTCTGCCCTCTGCCTGCCTCCTTCCCACCAGTTCCTACCCTGCTAGGGATCTGCCTGCACCCTGAGCCCCCATGCCTGCCCACCCTTGACCCACCTTCCTCCCCAACTAGGGATACTCCTTCGTTGCACCGTCCATCCTGTTTGACCACAATAACGCTGTGATGACCGATGCACTGGAAGCACCTGGTGCTGGAGACAGGCCAGGCAGGGCATCTGTGGCCAGGAGCGCCATGATGCAGGTGGGTTGGGCCAGGGCGGGGAGAAGTTGACTTGGGAGTGCGGGGCCAGGGATTCCTGAAGGGGCTGTACCAGGTGCCCCCGGTGAAATCTGGTGAAACCTGGAACCTCTGAGAGATGGGGTGATGGGGTGAGGTGTGGCCCCAAGACTCCCAGGTAGGACCTTTGACACGCCCTCTTTACCCCCAGGACTCGCCCTTCTTCCAGCAATATGAGTTGGACCTGCGGCAGCCTGCGCTGGGTCAGGGCAGCTTCTCCGTGTGTCGCCGTTGCCGCCAGCGCCAGGGCGGGCAGGAGTTCGCGGTCAAGATCCTTAGCCGCAGGTGGGCCAGCTTGGGGTGCATGGGCCCTGGTGGGGCTGGGCCCGGAGAAGCAGAGTCCGGGAGGGCGGGGCCGGAGGTCTTCCGTTTTGACCCCTTTTGCCCTGCTCCCAGGCTGGAGGCGAACACTCAACGCGAGGTGGCCGCTCTGCGGCTGTGCCAGTCACATCCCAACGTCGTGAAGCTGCACGAGGTTCATCAGGACCAGGTAGGTGATGCCCTTCTGGGCATTGGTGGACCGCGGGGATGCAGAAGCAGCCCCGGCGGGGTGGGAGGGGCCCAATGGCGACAGGGGGCGGGGTCTGAGGGAGCCATGGGTGGGGCCTGAAGGGATCTGGGAGGTCAGGGTGGTGGGGATTGCGGGGAGTAAGGCTGGAGGACCAGAAGGAGGATCTGAGGACGGCCAAGGAAACGGAATTTGAGGAGGGCGTGCAGGGTTGTAGGATTTGAGGTGACCAAAGGGACGGGGACCTGGAAGGCAGTTGGGGTGGTTCTTGTGGGTCGTCTTAAGGTAGGGGCTCGCACCCTTCTGAGGCCTGACGTCAGGGGCGGGGCTTGTCGGTGCCTGAGGGGTGGGGCCTGGTTTGTGACGTTGACCCGCCCCCGCTTCCCACAGCTGCACACGTACCTGGTATTGGAGCTGTTGCAGGGTGGGGAGCTGCTGGAGCATATCCGCAAGAAGCGGCACTTCAGTGAGTCCGAAGCGAGCCAGATCCTGCGGAGCCTTGTGTCGGCCGTGAGCTTCATGCACGAGGAGGCGGGCGTGGTGCACCGTGACCTGAAGCCTGAGGTGGGCGCTGGGCCCGGGTGTCAGGGGAGTGCTGCTGCGCGGAGGGCCAGCCTCTGACGGCTGCCTGCCCTCACAGAACATCCTATATGCCGATGACACGCCGGGAGCCCCGGTGAAGATTATCGATTTCGGGTTCGCGCGGCTACGCCCGCAAAGCCCCGCGGAGCCCATGCAGACACCCTGCTTCACGTTGCAGTACGCGGCTCCCGAGCTGCTGGCGCAGCAGGGCTACGACGAGTCCTGCGATCTCTGGAGCCTGGGCGTCATTCTGGTATGGGACGGGGTCCCCAAGGAGGGTTCAGGGTCGCCTGAGCCTGAGGTCAGAGGTCTTCCTGAGGAGGAGCGACAAGGGCAGCGGAGGCAGGGGTCATGTTTGTGGGGATGGCAGGGTTTGGTGTGAGGCTGGCCTCAGAGGTTGTAACACAGAGGCAGGGTCGCTCTGATGCTGGGGTCAGGGCATCCGAGTATTCTGGGTTGGAGTCAGGGTCATGGCCAATGGGCCTCAGTAGTTACTGTGCAGAGAATGAATGGTCCTGGGGGTGGGCTGAGAAGTCAGCCTCCTGGCCTCCCTGGGCCTGCAGCTTGGGCCGGTCTCACTTTTCCCCCCATCCCCCAGTACATGATGCTGTCGGGACAGGTTCCCTTCCAGGGAGCCTCAGGCCAAGGCGGGCAGAGCCAGGCGGCCGAGATCATGTGCAAGATCCGCGAGGGGCGCTTCTCCCTTGATGGGGAAGCCTGGCAGAACGTGTCTGAGGAAGCCAAGGAGCTTGTGCGAGGTGGGGAGCCGGAGTCGCAGATCCTGTTTCGGGAGCGGGAGGCCACGGGTTCATGTCGGGATGGGGATCGTCACTGGGCCCAGTGTCCTGGTGAGGATACCGGTCCCGGCGGAGTGCAGGGCTGTTAGGATCTCTCTGGGGGCAGCTTCCACACACGGCCTGCCCCAATACTTCCCCACTCCACCTCCAGGGCTCCTGACTGTGGACCCGGCCAAGAGGCTGAAGCTCGAAGGGCTGCGGGACAGCTCGTGGCTGCAGGACGGCAGCGCGCGCTCCTCGCCCCCACTCCGGACGCCGGATGTGCTGGAGTCCTCCGGGCCGGCTGTGCGCTCTGGGCTCAACGCCACCTTCCTGGTGAGGGGCGGGGCCTGTGGGGGGGGTGCGGGGTGTGGAAGGAGCCTGGAGAGGCGGGGTCTCGCGGAGGCGGAGTCCCCAAAGCTCGGGAAGGTGAGGTGAGCCGAGGCCCGGTCTCTGGCGGGTTGGGGGCTTGACCTTTCAGAATGCTGGGGGCCAGAAGGCAAGGACCTGTTGGCCTTGACCTAGTGACGTGGGAGGGAGGGTCCGGGATGGGAGCCAAAGCTAGGATCTAGAAGTCGAGGCGGGGCCGGCGTCGGGGGTACTGACGCCGCATTTTCTACCAGGCGTTCAACCGGGGCAAACGCGAAGGTTTCTTCCTGAAGAGCGTGGAGAACGCGCCGCTGGCCAAGCGGCGGAAACAGAAGCTGCGGAGCGCCGCCACTTCCCGCCTTGTCTCCCCGGTGCCCGCTGCCCCCGGCAAGACCCCAGGCTCCAAGGGAGCCCCCCGCCGAGCCAACGGTCCACTGCCCTCCTCCTAGCGCCCTCC